>JAODAL010002877.1:0-185343 GCA_025379985.1 Phyllomedusa bahiana
CAAATTGACCAAGTGGCTCAAGGTCATGCTTTAATTTTTGGGGCATTTTGCGGTGACATCAGCTAAACTACAGGTCCTATTCTAAAAAATGTTGTTTCAACAGACATTTTGTTCTTCACAATTGACAAAGGGGCGCAAGGTCATCTTAATTTTTTAGGGCATTTTTGCTGTGACATGCAGCTAATACTACAGTCCTATTCTAAAAAAGTTGTTTCTAACAGACATTTGTTCTTCACAATTGTCAAGAGTGGCTCAATGGTGATGGTGCTGTCAGAAACAGGAATATTAGGACACTGTTAATGGACACATATTGCAAAATGACGGGTTTTTGCAAGATCTTTAACAAGCTATCAATCCCTGTATTGAGACAACCATTTAATAACAATGAAAAAAAGAGAAACAAAGACGTGGATTCCATCCTATTTAAAATGTGTTTGCTAAATTTAAAGTAACTAAAAAAACGTGCATGGTACAAAATATCTGTTTAAAAAAAATCCTCTGAATTACAAGGGAGGACAGGAAAACTTGACCACCGTAGTTATTCAAGACATGATATGAGCCCGGACAGAGAAACAAAGTACAAACCATTTCCTCCAGCATGTTGAAAAATGAAGAAAAAAAGCCAAGATAAAGGGCACCTGGTGTAACAGAGCTTAACCACCAGTATTTCCAAGTGCAGCCAATTGGTCCACACTCATACGAGGGCAAGCGTACCCAGGTATTGAACTGTGAACAGATAAGCTGGAGTTCTCACACTTCCCTTCCGCACTCTGCTTCACACGACATTTTCGTTGCTGGCGTCATCAGGGCATTTTTTAACCTGCTGTTTGAATGATGACGACGCCAGCCTGGGCTTTCACCGCACCCACTGTAACTCCGGCCCTGTCATGCTGTGGCCCAGACAGTATCAGTCAATGTCCATTCAACTAAAATGTGGTTGAAAACTCCTTTTTCCGGCACTTTAAATGTGGGGGTTCTGCAGTTTTTGGGCTCATCTGGTGCCCAGACAGTATAGTCAATGTCCAGTTGCAACTAAAAGGTGGTTGACAAGACGTCCGTTTTCCGGCACTTTTTTAATGGGGTCATGCAGTTTGGCTCATCTGTGGCCCAGACAGTATAGTCAATGTCCAGTGAAACTAAAATGTGGTTGAAAACTCCTTTTTCCGAACGTTTTAAATGTGGGGGTCCTGCAGGTTTGGGGCTCATCTGTGCCCAGACAGTATAGTCAATGTCCATGAAAACTAAAATGTGGTTGAAAGACTCCTGCTTTCGCGAACTTTTAAATGTGGGGGTCATGCAGGTTTGGGGCTCATGCTGTGCCACAGGACAGTAAAATTCAATGACCCAGTGAAACTAAAATGTGGTTGATAGACTCCTTTTCCGCACTTTTTAAATGTGGGGTCATGCAGTTGTGGGCTCATGCGTGGCCCAATAGGTATATCCAATGTCCAGTGAAACTAAAATGTGTTGAAAGACCTCCTTTTTCGCACTTTTTAAATGGGGGGTCATCAGGTTTGGGGCTCATCTTGCCCAGACATAGTAGTCCAATGTCCATGAAACTACAATGGTGTTGAAAGACTCCGTGTTGCGGCACTTTTTAAATGTGGGGGGTCCTGCAGGTTTTGGGCTCATGCTGCGTTCCAGGACAGGGATATTCAATTTCCAATCAAGTAACATGATGGTTCAAATCATACTGCTTCCAGCCACTTTAATTTGTGGGTGATGCAGTTAAGTCAGGCTGTGTACAAGACAGGGATAGTAAATGGTCTGTGACTTTTTTTCTGTGACTTTTTATAACCTAGTGTGTTTGCCTAAGATGTAGCACATCCATTTGACAGTTGTGGATGTTATTTCCAGCTTCTCCAGCCCTTGTTTGGTTAATAAAGAAGGTGTTTTTGCTCTCCATAGACTTTACTGTCCATCGCGCATAATCGGAGCTCACTATCGAAAAACTTATCGATAGCGGCCCGACTAGGCGACTATCGATCGATCTCGATAGCCAACGCAATCGCTCAACACTAAGCATGATTCTTCACTGGAAGAATAGTAAGTCTAAGGAACTTGCTAACAGGAGATTAGTAGATTTATTAAATAAGTCAAAAAGGGCTTAGATGCCCATCCTGAAAAATATAATATTACAGGTTATGAGGATTAGATCCTGGAGATAGGACGATGATCCTAGAATTATTCTTTATTTTTATGTTTTCTCTTCTATTGGGCAATTGGAATCTGCCATATACAGGTATTTGTCTTCCTTTGGTTCAACAAAGTAGGGTTATAGGTTGGACTTGATGGACCCGTATTTTTTTCCAACCTTATCTACGATGTTCTTATTATTATTATTAATATTATTATAATTATTATTATTATGTTTTTATGCTCTGATGGCAGACTTGTTATATTTAATTTTCTTCACATGATTACCTTTGTACTGTAATCTGTGAACTGCAGTTCATATATTTGCTGTACTGCAGTCACATACTTAAAGATAATCATAGAAAATAATCTACTGACTTGCATTGTAAAGTGTTAAAGGCATACTTTATAACAAGAGCATAGGTGAATTTACAGGGAAGGGAACCTATAACCATCACCTGTTGGATCCTGTATTGTCTTCCTCCAGGCAATTCTTGTGGCGTGCTTGGAGCCCAAAAAACTGCCACAGCCTTGTTCTCTAGATGTATGTACTTTCGTACTTCAACACTTGGTGCAATTTGTGGCAGACACAACACTTTTGAATGCGCCAAAGATGCAAGGGCGTGCTGCATCAGAGTCGTACAATGCGCCAAAGTGTGGTGTGAAACTGTTAGACAAATCCATTCCAGTGTCACAGTGGCACGGCTGAGACTACTTTTGGCATAGAACAGGAAATATTTATAAAGTGCTGTGAGACACGTTCATACATACTGTCGTATTGTACTCAATTAGGCTAGATCCACACAGCAATTTGAAAATGCTGTCCAAAATCCGGCAGCATTTTCAAATTGCTAGACTGCAGCACCATTTTTATGTTTGGTCAGATTTCAGATTCCTGCCGGACAAGTACATTAGGACAGTGGGAATCCGACGTCGGTCCTGTGGAATATAGAACACATTCTATATTCTGACCATCTTATATATTTATTATTATCTTTCATTTTAGGAAGACCTCATTAAAAAATAACTGCGCTGTGTAGACTAAAGCGTGTATTTTCTATTGAAGTCTACACAGCGCAGGGTTTCATTGGTTTTTCAGTGGATTCAAAATACTGAATCCGCTGAAAAACCGACCATAATTCTGTGCTGTAAAGACCCAGCCTTAAAAACAGAGGTAGAACTTGCGAGTCAGTGCCAGCTTCATACATGTCACCTTAGGTCTTTTTCTCTTTAAGTTTAGCTATGAAGGTGCTTTGTAGTAATTGAACTTTTACAGTTTGAAATTATCCTAAGTTTGTTTTAATGTCTAATATATAAAGTACTGTTGTCTTTGGACTCTTCTAGGTCTAAACTTTATGAAAAATATTAGAACTTCTATAAAGAATATATACAGAAAATCATTAGATAATAAAAAATGACTAAAATTAATGCAATGTCTTCATAGGGTGTTATACTATTACCTTGGACTTAAAGGGGTTGTATCATTTCATTAAATGGTCTTCAGAATAAGGGGACAGTGAAAACAAGCAATTTTGCAATTAGATGTCAGTAGCGAAGCTGTCTTGTATACACAGTTTTCTTTATCTTCTGTTTCTGTTTACACTGATATCCAGTGCTGGTCGGATCCCTCCTTCTTGCATTTCACTAGCTGGGAGCTCATTTACATTCTGTCAGGCCCCTGATCAGCTGTATTCACAGAACTTGCATTCCTGCCTTTCACTCAAAGTAAGGGACCGGCACATTTTCACTCTGCACAGCCAGAAGAAACAGAATAACACTGCAGGGCTTCTATAATCAGGAAACAGCACAATTGTGTGTCGATCCATGCCTCTCCTGCATAGAAGGGAGATCTGTGCCGTTCATTAGAAAGCTGGATTCAACGTAACAAATCTCCAGCTGTGAGAGGAGAAGAATCAATGCTCATTTTAATTGAATGCAGCCTGTGGTATGTATACAGCTCTTACAAAATAAGACTGATAGGGAGAGACACAGTGACATGTGGACTCGGGAGAGGAGGGGAAGTCTCGGGAGCCAGCATAAACAGTGAAGGGATGATGATGTCACCCAGCTGGGAGGGGAAGAAACGCCCCTGCATTTCTACAATTGAGAAGCTGAGAGCAGTATGAATCAGCCGAACTAAAGAAGCGATACATCCCCTTTAATGGAACTTGCACTGGTAACAAACTCTGTGAAACCTGAAAATTGTGAGGTGTCCGTCCACCTTCAATAGCTGTGGAGGAATGCTCGTTTGCCCAACAGCATTTCTCACCCCTCAATAGACATGCACATCCTTTAGTCTTATGACAATATCTGATTCACATTTGTTGGTGGTTTATTTCCTGTTGTGTTAAGTTGTCCCTTAGCTCTTGATGTTTACTGTATCTTGGGCCCATTAGATAAATTTATTCTCAGGAGTGCTGCTGGACTTTTGGGCCAACCATTGTGTCAGAGCTTCTGTCTACTGGATGACTCTCTAACACCCAGGTGGGCCAATCTGAAACTTCCTGCAGGCAAAATTTAATGATATTACTCCATTACCAGGTCACACTTCATATTCTTAAAAGATTGTGGTCTTGCATCCTATCCAAATAAAAGACACTTAATCTGACCATATAATCAAAAAGGCAAAGAGTGTGAATATTTTTGGGGAGAATAGTTAAACTTTTGAAGAAAAAGAGCTCCATTTAGTCAAGTGATTTCCAATATGGTCATTGCTTTCATTTTATACATGAATAAAATAGAGCATGATGTGAACTAATCTTATAAGTTGACTAACTTGGACGGTATATGTATGAATGAGAAACTGTGACTTTTTTAAAAATAAATTTGTAGATTTTGTTCATAGCTACTAAAGTTGTCTGAAATTCTGTTTGTAAATCCATTTTAAGATATAGATTGAATGAGACATAATTCCGGCAGAAACAATTGATTTATTCTTGCTTCTGCCATGCTGATGAGCAGTATTTTATTTTTTTTGATAATATTACATTTGTGCATTTTACCCTTTGATGTAAGATGTCCTTGACTAAACACAATCAGGGTTTCTATTTTTTTCTAAGTAGCATTTTGTCAATATCAAGTACGGCCTACAGCAAGTCTTCAGTTATGCCTTTCTCTTAGCAATAATTCACTATTATGATCCATTTAGTAGAACAGGTTTATTGCTGTAGAATTATTCTCATTAGAGAAAGCCATTTTGATAATGTAAAGGCAAATGTCGTCTGCATTTTAACTTTGTAAAGAACCACAATGGCATAGAATATTAGGTGGTTGGCAATTGGTATTTAACATATGACAATTGTGTTTACATTTATAAAGTTCTGGAGGAGCTTGATGTGTGTATCCTTATCACACTAATTTATTGTATCATGTATGTTAATGGAAAATAATGTGAAGAATTTTTGTATAAACATCACATTCTGATGTCAGAACATGACAACTGACAGATGTGAATGAACCTTTTTATTTTCTGTAGAAGCTGTCTGGGCTTGATGCCTTCTGACCATAGTGTCGCCCCTTGTAACAACGCTAGGTGACACAGACAGTTGCATGCAAGTAGTAGAAAGCATGTATCAAAAAAATAGATGTTCAGGCTTAGTAATGGATTACAGACAGCAAGACGGATGAAAACTAGGGCACAAATGGAGATGGAAGGATGTATGACTTTAATCAGGAAAAAGACACCAATAAACACCTGACCCTAACAACTAGCTTTCTCTTACCCTGCAACCTATTAACAGCACAGACCCCCCTGACCCTACTATATCCTTGAAGATATCCCAATCAATGTTCCTTAGCTATGTTGACCCTAAAAAAAAGCAGAGAACCAAGGAATAAAACATATTGAAAAAATGTCAATGGCTTTAACTTACTAGAAATAGAAACCTAACCCAAAGACGTCAGCTGATAGTCCAGAGAGTTGTTTGATGAAATTGCATAGCAAATGCCTCATCTGATATAGTAAGCAGGAGAGGATGAAATGACAGGTGGATTCCTTCCATTTGTAACAACCATAAACGAAATTCTATTCTATGTTCCAAACGTAAACCTTGTTTTGTTTTGAAAAATATATTTTTCTTGTGGAGTTTCTAAAGGTCTTAGGGTAGTTTATATGGAATTATTTTTCTAAATGCCGTATGAATATTTAACAGTTTGAAAAATTCTGCAACAAGGATCTGATGGATCTGATCCTCGTGTGTGAACAAAAAGGTATTTTCTTCTAAATAAATACCGTAGCACAGGCCCAGAATGACAATCTGCCTGACTGGGCAGATTCCTCGTGGGCTGCGATACAGTAGGTTGTCTGACCTGACCTGCCCCTAGTGCCTTCCACAGTGTCCTGCACTCTCTCTCTTCCTCCCAGTACCTGTTTTGCTGCCATGCTTTGGATGCTATCCCCTCACTTCTGTGTCCATCGTGCTCAAGTCTTTATGAAATAAGACTGGCTAAATTAGACTGTGTGATTCTTAACCTCTGTTTGACTTATTTACACTAAAATTGAGTTGTTGCTGCGCTGCTCTAGTCTCCCTGAGTTGACCTATTGAGCCCTGCTGAGAATTGCTCTGCTCCTATTCCTAGGTTGAAGGCTGGGTGAATGTCCAGCTCAACATTCTATACTAATAATAGGTCCCTTTTGTGTTATTCAGTTGCCTCTTTGTAGAACGCGTACAGTGCCTTGCGAAAGTTTTCGGCCCCTTTGAACTTTTCAACCTTTTGCCACATTTCAGGCTTCAAACATAAAGATATAAAATTTTATTTTTTTTGTGAAGAATCAACAACAAGTGGGACACAATTGTGAAGTGGAATAAAATTTATTGGATATTTTAAACTTTTGTAAAAAAAACAAACCGAAAAGTAGGGCGTGCAAAATTATTTGGCTCCCTTAAGTTAATACTTTGCAGCGCCAACTTTTGTTGCGATTACAGCTGCAAGTAGCTTTGGGTATGTCTCTATCAGTTTTGCACATTGAGAGACTGAAATTCTTGCCCATTCCTCCTTGGAAAACAGCTCTAGCTCAGTGAGATTGGATGTAGGGCGTTTGTGAACAGCAGTTTTCAGCTCTTTCCACAGATTCTCGATTGGATTCAGGTCTGGACTTTGACTTGGCCATTCTAACAGCTGGATATGTTTATTTGTGAACCATTCCATTGTAGATTTTGCTTTATGTTTAGGATCATTGTCTTGTTTGAAGATAAATCTGCGTCCCAGTCTCAGGTCTTTTGCAGACGCCAACAGGTTTTCCTCCAGAATGGTCTTGTATTTGGCTCCATCCATCTTCCCATCAATTTTAACCATCTTCCCTGTCCCTGCTGAAGAAAAGCAGCCCCAAACCATGATGCTGCCACCACCATGTTTGACAGTGGGGATGGAGTGTTCAGGGTGATGAGCTGTGTTGTTTTTACGCCAAATATATTGCTTTGCATTGTGGCCAAAAAGTTGGATTTTGGTTTCATCTGACCAGAGCACCTTCTTCCACATGTTTGGTGTCTCGCAGGTGGCTTGTGGCAAACTTTAAATGAGACTTTTTATGGATATCTTTGAGAAATGGCTTTCTTCTTGCTTCTCTTCCAAAAAGGCCAGATTTTTGCGGTGTACGACTGATTGTTGTCCTATGGACAGACTCTCCCACCTCAGCTGTAGATCTCTGCAGTTCATCCAGAGTGAACATGGGCCTCTTGGCTGCATCTCTGATCAGTCTTCTCCTTGTTTGAGATGAAAGTTTAGAGGGATGGCCGGGTCTTGGTAGATTTGCAGTGGTCTGATACTCCTTCCATTTCAATATGATCGCTTGCACAATGCTCCTTGGGATGTTTAAAGTTTGGGAAATCTTTTTGTATCCAAATCCAGCTTTAAACTTCTCCACAACAATATCACGGACCTGCCTGGTGTGTTCCTTAGTCTTCATGATGCTCTCTGCGCTTTAAACAGAACCCTGAGACTATCTCAGAGCAGGTGCATTTATACGGAGACTTGATTACACACAGGTGGATTATATTTATCATCATTAGTCATTTGGGACAACATTGGATCATTTAGAGATCCTCACTGAACTTCTGGAGTGAGTTTGCTGCACTGAAAGTAAAGGGGCCGAATAATATTGCACGCCCCACTTTTCAGTTTGTTTTTTTACAAATGTTTAAAATATCCAATAAATTTTGTTCCACTTCACAATTGTGTCCCACTTATTTTTTATTCTTCACAAAAAAATTAACTTTTTTTTATGTTTGAAGCCTGAAATGTGGCAAAAGGTTGAAAAGTTCAAGGGGCCGAATACTTTCGCAAGGCACTGCATTTGTGATCATCTCCCTCTGCTAATAAACAGTTGTTAAAGAGTATTTTAGGGTGAAAGACACCATAAATTATAATGCTGAATTGAGAAAATAAATCTTTATACATATCCTTTTATTTATTTTTTTATACAAATGTTTTTACTGCATCTCTATAAGGTATGATGATGAATGATTTTGAACCTTTTTTATTTTTGCCATAATCATACTTTATGTGTACTGTAGTATGCCAAATACACTTGCATAGCTTTCATGGGATTCTGGCTGTGATGTATAATACAGAAGAACTAAGATCCTCAGGGTTGATAAGGGTTCTTGGCACACTCATTGTACAGCATATGTCAGAGACCTAACTGCTTAAACAATGCTGGCAACGGGTGCCGCCTTCTGCATCAACCTCAGTTGCCATGTCATGCAGCCGTGTGGCATGCGTGTTTTGGTGGGATCTGCACTTGTCAGACATTTATGGAATATCCTGTGGACACTCTACCAATGACTAAGGAAGGTTTGCAAGATATGAATATATGCCTATAGGGGTAAAATGGATAAAATAACAAAATATCCCATACTTTAGGGATCTCATGGTGCTCCAGCACCACCAACTCGGTCCTCCCCGCAAGTCTATGTAAACTTGACTGCAGGGGTAACATGTCCAATTTTTATCCATGTGACCATTGCAGCCAATTACCAGGCCACATCCAGTATCACCCATCACAAATCAGGTGCATTTACATTTGTAATAAATGTTATTAATAATGATCAGTGAAGATCAACAATAAACCTTATGCTTGTACCGTTTATGTGCATTACGTTGTTTTTTCACTAACGGTTTTCTTCAGTCACTTTCAATGGGTGATTCTTAATGATTATTAACAGAGTAAATGGGCCTTTATTCCCATCTCCAGTGGAAAAATGTTATTCAAAGACTAATGCTTCAATCCAGGAAGATTTATCAGCTATATAATACATGTCTTTTGATATATTTTAGTGTGAAGTAGAGACTTGACTTGTTCTTTAATGTTTATAATGATGCTAAATACATGGTACTTTTTAACCCCGTAACTGGTACAAAAATGTTTGATGCTTAAAAGTTCCTGGAGATGTTGTAAGTGTGTCATTAATCAAAATGTTGCAGGATCTAGAATGCTGAAGTTACACTGATTATGGCTTTCTGAAGTGGCTTGCGCTCATGTTCTTGCCAATAGAAAAAAAAAAAAAGTTTAGAAAGAAAGCTGTAATTTAAAATGTTTAATTCTTTTGATCACTTGCCCACTGGGGCCAAATGACCTTTCGAAAGCAATAAATCATTGTCCGGTACTGTCTAAAGATCAAGTAGTAGCAGTTTGTTGCTAATCACATTAATGCACCATAGAACTCTTTGAAAATGCTGGGCAATGTACTTAACTCTTGAGTGTGTTCTTGTCTGTATTGACAGAGCATTAATGGTCCTTCATAAATAATCTGACGTGATTTCTTTTGCTAAATGAAGTAAAAATATTAATGCTTGCATTCAAATATAAGAGGATGCCAAAATGCAATTTATGGGTGTAAGAACATGGAATGACTGATGAAGATGGGGTTGTCAGAGTACTAAATAATTCAAAGATGATCATTTTCAGGATATTGAGTTTTCTATACCTTCAGAAATTATAGGGGAAATTTGCCTTAATTTATCTCCTCAGTTTCCTTAGTAAAATCCCACCGCATTGACTAGATGTGGTTTTGCAGAATGTAGCCTAGGGTTTGACTTGTCCAAAACGATCATCTTGCAGAGGCTGCTGTGTGAGTTACTACTCTTGCTGTAACTGTAGCATTATCCACACATGGAAAAATGTCTGATATTTCTGCATCGGTTTTAATACATCAATTTAAGTACAGTATTTTATAGTTGTCTAAAGGGTAATTATTCTTTTCAGCCATCAGGATTACATAGAATAGATATTGAGTGCCTATAGTCTCCCATCTAATTAATGAATATTTTAAATGGAGATTAAATTAGATTCCAGTGGCTGAACCCTGAACATATTCCACATGCTTTCAATATTTGCATATATTTTCAGCTCTTAAATTCAAGTCCTGTTGTTGAGAAGTTAATTTGCACAGTACTTTTGAAGAGAATATGCTGTATCCCCATAGATCCTTTCTTAATCCTTGTACGGTCTAGATATGTGAAGAATTTTAGCAGGGAAGTATCCATTATCCCATATTATCTTTCATTGAAGTATGCAACTTTTATTCACCAGACACAGTTTTAATGAAGAACATCTATAACAAGTTTATGAGATGGTTACTTTTTGGCCCACCTAAAGGACTTATTAGGGCCCATGTTCTGTCCATATAGGACATGTGCATGGCTAGGTGAAGTGCTTTTTGTGAGTCCACATTAACTCTCTAGCAGCAATGAACGTATGGGATCCCACTCTATATGCCAGGGATGCCAGCTGTTAGTTACAGCTGACACCTGTGGCTATCAGCAGGGACTGGAGATGGCTCCGATCCCTGCTGTTTAACCCATTAGACACTACGGTGTCGAAATGAATGAATTGCGCTGCTTCCCCCGATACCCTCCCCACGATGAGATTGCAGGGTGCCGAGCAGTTGCCATGCAGCCAGAAGCCTATTGAAGGCTTCAGAAGCCTACATGTTAGCACTCCAATTACATCCTGCCATAGACTGGATGTAATAAGAATGCCAACTTTTAACACCTTTCTATATTATGTATGTAATGTGGAACTGTGTACAACCAATTGTGCCTCCTAGTGATCAATTACTCCAATGGAGTCTACATGTACAAGTGTAAAAAAACGTTTTAAAAATAAATATTAACATTTCAAAATACTTCTAATTTGTCATTTTATAAATAAACAAAATTACACATAATTGGTATCACCATGTCTGTAAAAGTCTGATCTATTAAAATATAACATAACCCCATATAACGTTATCCTGTACCATGAACCATAGAAAAACAGACAAATTTCCAACACCAAAATTCTGTTTTTTTTGTTATTTCACGTTTCCAAAAACTTGGAATAGAAAGTGATCAAAAAGTTTCAAGTATCCTAAAATTCCAATAACACGTACACTTCAGACTGCAGTGTCCTCGATTGGGACTATAGATGGGAATGTAGATAGAAAAATACAAAAGTTATGGATATTGGATGACGTGGGGGAAAAAATGAATGCAAAAAAAAAAAAAAAAACTGCCTCCTTAAAGGGTTAAATTAATTTCTGCACATGCATAGTTTGATAGGATATCTGGTGATTGGTTCTGAAGTCAGCGTTAGGTTGTCGTCTGCTAGACCCAGGGCCCTAAAATATTAAGTGGACAATATTGTTTCAGAGACAGGACCCATTGGAGGATCCCCTGGTACGCTGTTGGGCCAGTCTGTCCCTGAATATGGTGCTTTAACAAAAATGTGCCTTGAATGTTAGTGCATAAATGACACAGCCACAGACATGTAATGCTAATCAGGCCAGGAGGCACTGCACTGAAGACTTTACTGTTCCAACTCTTGTACTGGTGATTACCAGATATAGTGACATGACTGCTGGGGCTGCTTTCACTATAAAGACAGCATAGTACTTGACAACCGTCCTGGGCACTGTGTCCAGTAAAGCCTGTGAGGGAATATGAGTGGAAAGTTGTAAGTTTCAGTGTGTATTTCCTTGTCAGTGTATTGAGGGTAAAAAACACTAAACTGAGCCTCCTAAAAAGACAAAAAATGTGAATTAAAAACACTCATAGCTTTCCTGTGATACTTTTGTTTTAGGTAATAGCCATAAGGCCGTTCAGATATAAGTTTATGTTGTACAGTATTTCAGGTTTCTTTGGTCTGTACAAATTATACATTATTACCAAACATTTTTCAAGTTTAATAATTGTTTTACCATTCTTTGTAAATTGTATAGTAGTTTTTGCAGAGAAAGATTCAGTATAAAGTTTGTCAAGGTTTCCAAAACTCATGTCGTAAAGAATGAGAAAATAGAGGTGAATATATGAGCAAGAGTAATTTATTTTATTTCCTTTTGTTGCTCTACCAGTATAAACAATAAAAGTGTGGGAGTTTATAAAACTGAAGGCCACTTATTCAAAGGCTGAATCTGCCATATTTGTAATTAATTCATTATTCACATTATATTCAGTTTTCAAGAGGAACTAGGGATAAAATCTATTACCTATTGTGCTGCTGAGTACACAATGTAGGTTTATTTTTTCCTTACGATTTGCAGAATACTGTTAATTTGCATTTAAAGGGGTTTTGCCACAAAATAAAATTGTCATGGGAAGTTTGAAAATTAAATAACAAACATTTTCACCATTCATCATAATTAAAAATTCTGGACAATTTTTGTTTTAGCTGCTCCCTTAGTGATCCATTGTTTACAGCTCGTCTCCAGGGGATACGACCAGGGCTGAGAGCTTCTCAGTCCCGGTCAGACATGATCAGACATCACCTCTTCTCTCAGGCAGCAACTGAGTGTTCAAACCCCGGGTGCTGTCATCCTATTCCTGTCCTCTGAACTCCTAAGTAATTAGTCACAGTGCAAATAAATAGAAAAGAAACTTCAATGAGGTCTGTGCATTGATAAAGAGAAATAAAATCCACAGGTTTGGTTACTGCAGGGATTTGAACCGAGGACCCTTGTGCTGTGAAGCAAAAGTTTTACCTCTGAGCTATAATGTAGTTATTCACAGCTCTAAACATAAACAGACCTTTCTTTGACTACAGAGAGCAAAGGCTTGGTGATGTCATCCTGCTGGGTCACATGATATGCAATTCAAACAAATCACACATGCTCCCTTCTGAGCACACAGAGCTGAAGAGCTGGATGCAGGAGGTATGAAATGAGATTGTGGCAAAACCCCTGTCAAGGAGAGTACACTTCAGTGGTTACATCATTGATCAATAAAATGTTTTAAAACTCTAAATCTAATTTGCCTGAATAAGCCCAAAATCTCATTTGCATGTATTTTACACCAAATTCTGCATGAATTTGGTTTGGAATCCTCATTCTATCTGTGCTGCTACATGCTGTGAACTGCTATGTGGATTTTTCTACTCATGGATATGAAATCAGCTCCATATAAAAAAGTAAGTGTCCTGTCACTTATTGATACAGTTTTCACATGCAAAATTGTATTGATAATTGCAATAAAATCTACTACATATAAAGCCACAAATCTGTAGCAGAAATACAAGAGTATCGTATTGGATTATTATTATACAGATTCATGAGAACATGGCTTGAGAGGAGTTTTCCCATTGTATGATGGTATAATAGATCCATAATACTCTGCAAATCCAAAGTATGAAGTGATAAGAAGCACCATTACAGTTACATAGTACGGTAACATAGTAATATGCTACAGTACATAGTTGCTTTGTTCCCCTCTTTTATAGAATACATAGTTCAGGGTCACTACAGTCTAATAAAAACAGATGATTTAAAAATGGCATAAAATAATAATAACAATCCCACTGGCACCATAAGAAGACTATAATTTAATTCATCAAGCAAATAACTAAAAATATTTCAATAAAATTTGGCGTGCATAAGTTCATGAAAATTCAGTTTTTCAGACAATTAGAGGTTGAAAAGAAATAGTTGGTATATTTTACAGGTAAAGATGTACACAAAATAGTCTCTCTTTTTCTAACTACAGTTCTTTTGCAGGCCTATATGTCACTATAGTAACAAACTACTAACTTTGTGTAATCATGTGTTCCCATAAGTCTAGTTGTGCTCCTTGCCAATGTATGCACAGTAGGAGAGTGGTAGATCCAAAGTAACACACCCAGTTTTTAGTAGTATCCATTATGTTCACAGGGAGGCTTTCCAGTGTTTCTTGGATTGCCAGCCCCTTAAGAATGACGTCAAATGCCGTGCCCGTTCTGCACGCATTTACTGAGACTCCAGAGGGGAGTCAAGACATCTCTTCACTCCACTCAGCATACTGCTGTGTTGATAGGTCCTGTGCTCAGTGTATTCTCATCAGTAGCAATGAGTATCATAGGAGAGGGTTGAGGTTTTTTTTGCTTACTCTACGCGGATCTTTGCCTCATGCCTGACAGTTGCATTGTTTGCACTATTTCAATTTGTATCTGCTCCTTTTACCTGCAACATGTGTGTTTAATTAGGCTGGGTATCCATGACTGGTTAATAAGGGTGGGTAGGTGTTTTTACTTATTTCTCCATACAAGCCACTCTCCCAAAGCCATTATCTGCATGTTCTGTCTGGCAACACTTAATTCATTGATTTTTAGCCATACGTGTATATCCCTCTACTACTTGAATAACATCACTAGTCCAGTCATTGTGCCGCTGCATGAACAACACAGGGCTAATTTCATCTTCATGGACAACAATGCACCAGCTCATCAAAACTGCATCAGAAGGGAATGGCTGTTGGAGACTGGGATACCTCAAATGTAGTGACCTGCACTTTCTCCAGACTGTAACCCCCTAGAAAACTGGTGGGATCAGCTGAGTCGCCGTCTAGAAGCTCGTAACTCTGTACCCCTGAACCTCAATGATCTGAAGGGGATAGAGTGCCATGCCTCAGCAGTCATTAAATTGACTCGTGAACAGCATGAGATGTCAAGCTGTAATAGATGCTCAAGGCCACATGACATGTTATTGAGACATTGACATTTTTTTATGGTATATGCCCTCCACTGTTATTGGCTTTTGTTTCATTAAACTGCTTGAGGTGAGAAAATCAACATTGCATACTATGACTTAAATGGCTGACGTTCAGGGTAAAATATTACAGTAGCGTGAATTTTTTATGTTTTACATGAATTTCACCCTGACTTTTTGTTAGTAGTGTATGTCATAGTGATTGCATGGGCACAGTGGCCATGCTCACACAGTCACTGTGGGAGTCACTGCATTGTTGAAGTATGACATGGGCCTCAGGAACTAAGCCCACTCCATATGCAGTGGTTTCTAGTCCTGACACCCACCTGCAGTGGTCCTGATTCGAAAGAACCCCATTACCAGCTATTTAGTTCCTCCAATATCACAGCCACTAGAGACTGCAAAATCTTGTTGGGTAGACAGAGGGAAGAGGCCTGTTTTATCATCCGACTTCCTTTCCCACAAAGCAATCACAAGGTACAAAGGAGTTGTCAAGGCAGTAAATAGCCTAGTAAAGGCCGTTATCCTATATTAATACTCTGTTACATGCTACCAAAAGAAGGAGGTGTAATAGGATAACAGAAATATTAAAACACACTGCAGTATATAGATAAAAAGTACGATACAGCTCATCCCCTGGAAGTAGCGCGGATGGAACAGAAGGAATCCTGTAGTAGATCCACAAACATAAGGATATCCAGCTTCAATCCAGGTGAGGTAAAAAATATATACTTTATTCCATAATCATGTTAAAAGCGTGCAAGAGATCCACCATGCAGTGTAAACCGCGGTTTACACTGCATGGTGGATCTCTTGCACGCTTTTAACATGATTATGGAATAAAGTATATATCTTTTACCTCACCTGGATTGAAGCTGGATATTCTTACATTTGTGGAACTGCAGTATAGAAGTATAAGAAATCACACGAGGGACTATGAATTTTAACGTTTTTAAAAATATGATAAAAGAAAATATTAAAAGCTCAAAACACCTGATTTTTCTTATATCTCACCAAAATGGTACCAATAAAAACAAAAGCTTATCCTGTAAAAATCAAGCCTTAATACAGCTCTATCGATAAAAAAAACAGAAAAAGGTATGGGTTTTAAAAGTAGTAAAATATAGCAATAACCATGTAAATTTATCCTTGTTGTTATCTTGCTGACCCATTGAATAAAACCAACATTACTAGTATAATGTGATCACTATAAAAATAACCCCCCCCCAAATTTAGCTGTGTTCTTTTTTAGTCCACCCATAACTTATGCTTGGCAAATTTTTCAATCAAGTGGGATACATTAAATGGTAACTTAAAAGAATGCATATGAGCCCTCAAAAAACAGACCATCATATGGCTCAGTTGCCAGAGAAATAAAACGTTATGGCACAAATAAGATAATGATTAAAGGGATTAAAAACTCTAAACCCCTATCAATTCTGGAGACTAAAAAAGAGCCAAAAACAATTACGTTGGTGGTATGGGAAGTTATGTCATAGTAAAGAAAAAGTGTGAAGATGAAAGAAAAGTCTGTGCCGTTAGTATTGTTCTGGTGTTTCATTTTCTATCCAATGGTTACTTGTTTAAGGATTAAGAATTTAGCAATCATTGAGCAACTGTTTGTGTTATATCATCTCAGGATTGCTATGGCAAGCCAATCAATTTGATGCCACCATGCAAAGGACCCGATTTCCAAATTATTGACACGGCTAGTCAGGAACTGTGACCTACTGAAGTTCTTAGTTTTCAAGCTGTGGAACAGTGTGTCACTTTTAAACTCTTTGACATTGTTCATTTCACAAACCTTTTCACTAGATTTGTCTTTCATCATGAGTTGCATGGGAATAAATTGCCTAATTAATTTGTCTGCTCAAGGATAGATAGTTCTTTAAAAGCACCATGCATTAGAGCAAGATCTTTAAAAAATGAATTGATTTAAGGCACTCATTAAGGCCATTATATTTCTGTTTCAACAATATTTGTAATAACAAGGTAGGTAACAAACTTTGATAAAAAAAATAAATAGGTTAATTTAGCTAATAGGTATCATAATTTACATAAGTGAAAATTGATTATGGTATCTGGCTACACAATGCTAAATTGTAACATTGTTTCTAAAAAAAAAAAAGATATATTCCAATCATTGTTAAATTGCGTTGAACCAATAAAATGAAAGGGTGAACAAATTAGGAAAATAACAAGGTGGAAAAAGCATGTGGGGGAGAATATTGAAGGAGGAGAATTTACAGTAGTAGTATGTACACTGCAGATCTGTGTGAAGTCAGTAAGTATACAGTTATATTTCCATACATCATGAAGGACCAGGCCTTAATAAATTTTAGATTGTTGAATCAGAGCAAATTTTTTTAAAGGTAGTTTTCAGATATTCTTTTCATAGGGTATAAGTAGTGTTGTGCTTCAGATTCATAGAACAATATACTTCCTTTTTCCTGTCTCACCAGTAGTTTGCACAATTTTTTTTAATCTCCAGCAAACTTTCATAGTTATACAATTCGAAACATTTTTGAAGTGCATTAGTAATTGTTGCTGTCTTTTGGTTTTCAATGGAAAGCAACAAACAATTTTGTGACCGTTCTCACGTGGAATTAAATATAAATAATCAAAATGGATACATAAACAAGTAATTCCACCATTGTTTTTTGTATTTGTTTTTTTTTTTTTTGGTAAAAAAAAAATTAAGTTATCCTCATTCTGTACATTAGTACAAATACTGCAATTCTAAATTTATATTACAGCATTTCAAGAATCATAACTTTATTTTGTTCTTTTGTGTTGGGCGGGGGGCAAAGAATAGGTAAAAAAAAAAAGCTAGAAAATAGTTTAGTATTATAGTTTGTTTTAAATAAAGATCACCTCCTCCCCCCAAACAAAAATAAGGCACTAAGAAATAGCTCCTTGCAATTATAAGGCCTTTTTTATATATAGAGACCTAAGAAACTATATTTACATATTAGCCAGTTCTGCTTTGTTTAGGCTTCAACCATTGTTCTTCTAACCATACCGATTTAGAGAAGATAAACTTGACATAGAGCACACAATAATATTGTGGCACAATTTGTTATTTTAGTTAAGGACAAGTTTGGTCTGCTACTATAAAAAGCACCAAAAATAGCACCACATGGTGACCATATAGTGCATACCAGTTCAACACACATGCTCTGCACAGTATCATTAGGCTGCAGGTTTTACAAAAGAAAAAAATAACTAATTGAATGTGGTCACAAGCAGAATACCTGTCAGCTCTCCTGAACTATTCAGATAATTGTAGTCCCCAGGAAATAAAAAAATCTAACATGTCTCTTCTTAGAACTTTTCCTTGTGCCATTCTTGGTATTCCTCCTGGAAAAGTATATATACATTGTCATCATAGGGTTATCATTTCACTTGTCAATATCCTGTGTCCATATGGTTATGTGTTTGCTTATCCTTCACAGCCAACATGTACATCACTGCTATGATCGCTGCTTCCTGCTGCTTCTCTGCTGCAGCATCTCGTATGCTGCCATCCTTATTCTCCTGGTTACTTTCAGAGTAGACACACACTGACTCATGCATATTTGAAGGGTCACTTTGTCCGCTCTTCTTCTTCCTTCCTCATTGTTCTGACTCTATTCTAGAAGGACTCCTAAAGGATGCCTCTCTATGTGCACGATTTCTGATCAAGGTCCTTTGGCTCCTGTGAACTAAAGGGATAAATCCAAGGGTCTTACCTGGCTTTTATCTAAGTATTTTATTTTTCTTTTGCTGCCTCCCTTGACCTTATGCTTGATACCCATCCTAAATGCACTCCACCTGCCCTGATCATCTTTCTGTTGCCTGTGTCGATGGAACTACGCCTACCCTGAGTTCAATTTGAATAACTACATTTTCTGCCTACTACATGATACCACATGTAGACAAGACAGCCATTGTTATCACAGACTACATTAGGTGTAGTGACCTAGATATTCCCTCTATACTCTACACCTCAGCATAGCTCTACATCCAATCAAAAACAACCCAGCGGAATTCCCTTTTGCCAGGTAGGTAGTAGGTGGTATTACATACACATGGGCTGTCCCAAATTGTATAAATGCATAGTAATTCTAGTATATGTAAACTTTTGACTTTACAGAAAGTAATAAAGATTACTTAAAAAATTCACTTCCTCTCATTACTCTGGCATTTGGCAAATATAAATCATTTTGGTAATCCTAATTGACCTAAAACGGGTAAGGTTTATTCTGATTTCATGTCAGATAGTGAGAAAAACATGCATATGTGTCTTTTTATATAGTGCATGTAAACTTCTGGTTTCAACTGTAGTTATCACAGACTGTGTCAGACATGTAGGTATTTATCCTACTGATAAAGGAAATGGTTTGGGTGACACTAAGGGTGCGGTTTTTTTATTTATTTTTTATTTTTTTGTGTGCAGAAATGCCCAGCATTAACAATTGTGCATCTCTGCAAAAAAATGCACCAATAAAGCGCACCTAAAATGCACTGTGTGAAAGGACCCTAAGACTTTCTGTAGTGCTACTTATTTGATTTTAACTAACAAATGACAGCTTCAGCCATGATGATTGCTTACAGCTCAGTGTATTGCTTTGTTCTTCAGCTGTAGCTCCGTACTTAAAATTATTTAAAAGCATAAAATCTTCATATAGGCCAACCTTATTTGTAGATTTCCAAAGTGAACCAAACTGAGGAACCATACAACACCAAGTTCTGAAGAAAGATGCTCCACAATTGTTATTTCATGAGTAATACAAGGATTTGCTATTAAAGACATGTCATTGGATGTGACAGCATCTACACATTCAGTAACTTACAGGTCATGTATCATCTGGTTGTAGATGTTCTTTATTTATTTTTTTCTTCTCCATGTGACCCAAATCACCATGACTATGCCTAACAACTATAGAATTTTTGTGTATTACATTTTTGGCCACTATAGCAGCACAAATAAATTCAGACCCCTGACTAGACCTCAAATTCATTGAGGCACCAGACCAAATTCTTAAATATATCTGGGACAAAGAGTGGAATCATTATTTCATAATCTAGAGCACCATACAAAGAAAAAAAATATATCCATTGTGATACTGAACAAAACCCAGCATAACAAGGCTAATATTACCAATAATACCACTATACAGGGAAAAAGTTATACCACCACATCATGAATACATATTACCATTACTTGGTTACTGAATTATACCGTCACACTGATCAGTTACTGGATTCCAAACTAAATAGTTCTAATTATAAATAGGCACAAATTAGTGCAATGCTAAGGCTCCAGCTGTATTCCAGGACTTTGTCAAAGAAGTTTTCAGAAACCTCCTATGTTTGTGTCATTGTGTACCTGGATGACATATTGATCTTCTCACCTGATCTTGAAACTCATCGAGGCCATGTCCGCCAGGTTCTGAGATGCTTGCAAAGCCACCAACTCTATGCCAAGCTTGAAAAGTATATCTTTGAGCAGTACAGTCTGCCTTTTCTTGGGTATATCATTTCTGATAGAGGACTTCAAATGGATCCAGCCAAGTGTTACTGTGGGACTTCGGGTCATACAATGCTTCTTGGGCTTCTCTAATTATTATTACTAGTTTATTCCTATCTTCTCCACCATGGTGTCGTCCTTACTAAGAAGAACGGTAAACCTAAATTGTCGCCGCCTGAGGCGGAAGAAGCATTTGACCGCTTGAAGTCTACCTTTGCCTTTGCACCAATCTTGTCTCGTCCAGATCCTGAAAATCCTTTCTTCCTCAAAGAGACACTTCATTTGTGGAGGCCAGAGTGGTTTTTGCACAAAAATCTTTTAAAAGTCTACATATCTCTTGCGGCTTCTTTTCCAAAACGTTCTCTCCTGCTGAAACAAATTATAGCATTGGGGACCATAAATTACTGGCCATTAAATTGGCCTTGGAAGAATAGTGACATCTTATGGACGGGGCTCATCAACCAATTAACCCCTTAAGGACCTTGTGGTTTTTTTGGTTGACTTTATTTTTTTCCTTCTCGCCTTCCAAGAGAAATATCTTTTTTATTTTTCCACCTACTTGCTTTTATTTTGCGGGACAAGATGTACTTTCTAATGGTGTTATTCACCATACTATAATGGGAATCCGCAAAAAAATTCCAAGTGGGGCAAAATGTGAAAAAAAATTACTTGTGCCATGTTTGCAGGGATTTTTTTAGGGCATTCAATTCCGGCAGCACCAAACATGTAGGGCTTTCACTATGTTATAGCACCGTAAAAAAAAAAATCCAGACATTTTCTATTTTTGAAATTTTTGCTGTGGCGCCATTTTCTGGAACCAATAACTTTTTTGTACTAACACCTACGGACTTGAGGGAGGGTGCATTTTTTGTGGGCTGTAGTGTACTTTTTATTGGTACCAGTTTGGAATACATGTGACTTTATCACTTTTATTCCAATTTTTAGAGGACATGAAATGACCAAAAGAAACGCAATTTGGGCATTTGGAATCTTCTTTCTTCTGTGGTGTTCAGCATATGGGATAAATTATGTTATGTTTTAATAGCTTGGACTTTTTCGGACCCGGCATCATCAAATATGTGTAATATCATTATTTAATATGTTAATTTCATCAATTTCATTACTGACTTACCACACTCTTCTAACAATACAGTAATTTCGGTGGTTATGGACCGGTTTTCCAAAATGTCACATTTCATACCTCTGCCTGGCCTGCCCTCTACTCCTCAGCTTTCCCTTCACTTAATCCAACATATCTTCCGTTTACATGGACTTACTCTACATATTGTCTTCGACCGGGAAGTACAGTTCGTGTCTAGATTCTGGCATGCTCTGTGTAACCATCTTCAAATTCAGCAGAATTTTTCTGCCACATACCACCTCCAGACTAATGGGCAAGCTGAACGGGTTAATCAGGTGTTGGGGGACTACCTGCAAAATTTTGTCTCTGTCTGTCATAGCAATTGGGCTGATCGTCTTCTTTGGGCAGAATTCTCTTATAATTATCTGGATTCCAAATCTGCTGGGGCTTCCTCCTTCTATATTATTTGTGAGGAAAATCCTCATCCACCCCTTCCTCTGTCCACCTCGGTGGATGCTCAAATTCATAACATAATTTCTATCTTACAACATACCAACCGAGTTCTTCAACATGCTTACTCATGTAACACGTAACCGGTGGACAAAATATGAAGACCTGCTCCTATGTTCAATCCGGCAGATAAGGTCTGGATCTCTGCCAAATATGTCTGGCTGAAGATTCGTCAAGTTTGGCCCAAGATTCCTGGGACTGTTTGAAGTCATTAAATGCCTCAATATGGTGTCTTATAAGCTCTGTCTAAGGCACCCCGAACTCCTTCCATGTCTCTCTACTCAAGCTTGTAGTCCTTAATCACTTCTCCCGAAATACTGCGTCAGTGAGGTGAAAGAGGTCCTTACTGAGAAGATTGA
Organism: Phyllomedusa bahiana; assembly: GCA_025379985.1. Lineage (NCBI taxonomy): Eukaryota > Metazoa > Chordata > Amphibia > Anura > Hylidae > Phyllomedusa > Phyllomedusa bahiana. The sequence goes on from JAODAL010002877.1 coordinate 22,531, forward strand.
GAGGGAAGCGATACGTTCTCTTTGACTGCAAGGGGTTCGGGCCTGAGAACCGTTTTTGGGAGCCAGAGGCTAATCTTTCTCTTGACCTCCTCTGTAAGTTTTGTCAGGGCAAGAAGAGAGGGAGACCAACATCTCTGTCTATTGATTCTGTACCATGCTGCACCCTGGCCACCACTGCAAACAAGTCACATCAGGGACCTTGTAGTCTTCCGCCACAGCAAGTATCACCTGCCTTATGGTGGGCTCTGGCGAAAACCGGAGGCTACTTAGACTCCGCTCCCTGACGCGACATAAACCAATGCTTGTGGTGCTATTGACAATCCACCTTCCGTTGTGACAAACTTAACAGAAACGGCCAAGATATTAAGGCACAGTAAGTTATCTTGGCTCTTTCACTGGCTGAGAGAATAACAATAATTTAGTTGCAAAGATGGACAGAGCCTTTAAATATTTTAACTATTGGTAAAAATCAATCTACAGTAGCAGTCAAGGCTTTGAACATCTTATGTGAATAAGTTAATTGTAATGAGGCATGATGACACTGTTCACATACATTTTTTGTAATGATTCTTTTTCTTCATATGATAATTAGCTTAGGTAGATGGCATCCGCTGTGTGTATTGTACATCAAAACAGGTATACAGTTACATTATTGCTCTCAAGCACCATAATAACAACAACAACAACCTGGACTATGTAACCCTCCATTTCCAGGTACCTGACCACAAAGCATTAATTTGTTCATGCTACTGAATAAGAATCTCAACATAGTTCAGGTTCACTATGTAACTGACCCAGTGCATGAATATTCATGCACACATAACTGATTTTTCTCAGAATTATCACATCTATAAACATGAAAATCTTGTTAAGTTACACTAATGAGCACTGTGTGGGAAAGATATTCCCCAGTCAGCTTTAAAAGGCTAATAATACCACAAGTCCACATTGTCTTCTTGTTCTTTTTTATTACTGTTTTTTCATGGAACCTGCCACGAGCCCTTATGTTGTTGTATTACTATTAACTTATTTATTCTGTCATAGAATCAGTATCATTGGAAACTGTGGAGATTTATTAATACATTTGCAAACCATTCTCATTTTTTTCAGCTACCATAGTCTTAAATGAACTAAACTGGACTGCTGCATTGGATGAAGTGTTTAAGAAAAACCAAAATGAAGATAAAACACTTCTTTGGCAGGTATTTGGAAGTGCGACCGGACTGGCCAGGTATTATCCAGGTTAGTAAGCCCAATAAGTATTTAATAGATCAGTAACATTTAATTAAAACTAGCATGTAAACGGATAAACTAACAACAATTGTAAATAGGCTAAAAACAGCTGCATATCAGGTTTAAAGATACATAATTAGTATAGAGCCTTACATATTAAAGGGGTTTTCTCGCGACAAAGATCATATCTGTAATGATTGGGACAGTAAAAATAAGTACTTTTGCAATTGGTTTGCATTACCTAAATAATTTAGTATAGCAGCTATTAGCAATTCTGTGCGTCTATAGCTATTTCTGCAGCAAGTGGTCAGGCTAAGCTCTATTTGCTGTGATTGGTTGCCTGATATTTCATTCAGCCCTGTTGGGACCTGTCCTCTGTGCTGTGATTAGCTGCCTGTACTCTCTTACCTATGAACTGTGTAAAACAAAAGTTAAAATGTCTGCTGTCTATGTTCTCATTGTCTTCACTGCAATCTGAGCTGTATAATAATGACTGCTGAGCTCCTCTATGCCCCTTCTCCCAGTGATAGTTCTATGTGATGTATCTGGGCCATTACTGAGTCTCTAGCTGCTAGATTCACTCTCCCCTCATATAACACAGCCTTATACACAGAGAGGATGTCACTTCTCTCAGTTATCAAGCAGGAAGTAGAGAGAAACAGACTGTATAAGGCTGTGTTATATGGGGGAGAGATAGTGCATTCCTCGCATTTGTTTCATCATTTCAGGCTGTATGTAGAACTGTTTACACCAATGCAGGTGTTCTGGTTACAAGGAGCTTGTGCAGCCTGAGAGGGAGGTGACAGCTCTGCAGAAATGATAACTGACCATTGCAGGAGGTCTGCAGAGCTGTGACATCCTCTCTCTTCCACTGTACACACAGAATGATGTCACCACTCTTCAGTGAGGGAAGACACGCCTATTGGGAGGAGAGACACGGCCCTGGATTTGAAGCTGTAAGAAAGAGAAAGCTTCTAATGAGAAAACCTCTTTAACATCTATGTGATCTTCTTAGTCTGTAGTGCTTGATTTTAGATAAAAGTGGATGCTTTGAGCTATATAATATAAAATAAACACATTGAAATATCCGTCAAGGACAACCTTTTAAATACATTTTTGTAATTTGTTTTTACCATGTCTGTTAGATAAAACCACTTTTATTTTGAATCTACTGTTCCCTAAGCAGTAGTGTGAATATAGTATTAAATCACTGTAACTTCCCAACAAACCCTATCTCTAAAATATAACTTTTATTAATATCTCTTAAAAAACAAATGTAATATCCACACAAAACCGTGCTATACAGCCAAGATAACTATCAATATGTTAATTTCTGTCCCTTACACATTCCCTACAAAAATCCTAAAATAGGCAGGGTCATCATCCTGAAAAGAACGGCCCCACCTCTGGAGGCTCACCCTTTTATCACACTTATCATATCCCTGTAAGACATACACAATATAAACTCCTCAACGGGACATGCCATTCATCATGACCAAAGGATAGGAGGAATAGACCTAACAGTCCTGCATTATACTTATAGTGTCTTCCAAATACCATTCAACTTCTATTCCTCTAGGTCTTTAAGGTTATGCCACCTTCCAGGGAATAAGGACATATATATATACACAAAGCAACAATCCACTCCACATACGACCTTAATTTTCTTCCTGATATAGTCCACTTGTCCCGACGCGTTTCCCCCCCATGGATACAAGGGGGTTCATCAGGGGAATTTGTAATTAGGAATACCGATAGTTCCAATGATAGTTATCCAACCGATGGGACCATAAGCATCGGTTGGATAACTATCAATGGAACTTTCGGTATTCCTAATTTCAAATTCCCCTGATTAACCCCCTTGTATCCATGGGGGGGTAACGCGTCGGGACAAGTTGACTATATCAGGAAGAAATTAAGGTCGTATGTGGATTGTTGCTTTGTGTATATATATATGTCCTTATTCCCTGGAAGGTGGCATAACCTTAAAGACCTAGAGGAATAGAAGTTGAATGGTATTTGGAAGACACTATAAGTATAATGCAGGACTGTTAGGTCTATTCCTCCTATCCTTTGGTCATGATGAATGACATGTCCCGTTGAGGAGTATATATTGTGCATGTCTTACAGGGATATGATAAGTGTGATAATAGGGTGAGCCTCCAGAGGTTCTTTTCAGGATGATGACCCGGCCTATTTTAGGATTTTTGTAGGGAATGTGTAAGGGATAGAAATTAACATATTGATAGTTATATTGGCTGTATAGCATGGTTTTGTGTGGATATTACATTTGGTTTTTAAGAGGATATTAATAAAAGTTATATTTTAGAGATAGGGTTTGTTGGGAAAGTTAGGCCTCGTTCACACGGCTTATTTGGGCACGGATTGGCGCCGTACTCCGCGCCGGATTTGCGCTTCAGTACGGCTCCAATCCGTCCCTGTCATTACGGTAATCCACTGCTCTCATAGAGAACAGTGGATTCCGTCGCTCCTCGTGGTTCGGCGAATCCGCCGGGCGGGGAGAAACTGACATGCACATTATTTACGGCGCGTACGCGCCGTAAACAATGCATTGTCTATGGGGCCGGGAGCGGCCCCCCCCCCCGCTGCGCTCCGGCCCCGCCCTATCCCGCCCCTTATTCACGGCGGATTTGTGAGCTCAATACGGCTCACAAATCCGTCGGGAATAAGCCGTGTGAACATGGCCTTACAGAGATTTGGTTTATTTACAAACTCTTTGAGTTTAATTTTTTTCTGTTCTGTGATTTTTGAATATAGTATTACACTGCATTTTACTGCTTTTTCTCTCTTCTAAATCACAATCTTAGCTTCCAACCAGTGAGTGAAATTAAATAAGACTCTGGCTGATATTCAGTAGAGAACTCAAGCTACAACCTACAAATAACTTAAATGGACTTTAAAAACACAGACACATTACCATTCTCACAGTTTCATGGCTAGATAACGAACAATTCCCAGTAGGAGGCAATATAAGCCCCAGTGTTGCCTGGGAGAAATTTAACAGGTGCACATAACCAATGAAAAGTTAGGGTAGGTTCACACGGCATGTCTGATATGTTTTTTCAACACGTAAATTAATGGATTGAGATCTGCATCCAAAAAACATATCCAAAAACGCATCTGTAATGTATATTTAGATACATATTTGATGCATATTTGGATACGTAACAGAAAGTGTGGTACATATTTGGATACGTTTGTTAACCTCCAAAAATGAAACCTATTGTTTCCTATAGGGATTTTACAGGCGTAGAACAGATCAAGAATTGACATGTCACTTCTTTGTCCGTGTCAGCAAGTGCAATAAAAATTTCGTTGTAAAATACGTATCGTGTGAACAACGGTATATATCTTAAATTGAAATAAATGAGATCTGACTGGAACATTGTTAAATACATAATATACATGTATTTAAAATACGTTGTGTGAACATACCCTTACTCACACACCTATCCACAGGTGGTTTGGGGGGGGGGGGGGTGGAGGTGGTAGCTGCCTAGTTAAAAACTGCACATTGGATAAGTACCAGTTCACACCAGTATGCAGAAAAGCCACAATACGACACAGGAGAGATTGTACAAATGTAAAAATACTGATAAACAACCACTCACATACCTACTGAGTGGGTCGATTGTTAGTATTACAATTGCATATAGATAAGGCTTATAAAAAGGGCCAGTTATATGGTTAGGTGTGGTACACCAAGCTGGCTTTCAACCAGTTGATGAGGTCCTGGAATGATTAGCATGCAAAAATTCACCAGTTGATACTAGTCCATGCTCAGTGTGTGTAAATGTGTAGGGGATTAGTTCTTGTAAAACAGGGAAAGGAAAAGCCAGAAATTTCTACTTGCAGATACAGATATGAATGATCTGTGTTAGGCCAGTTGAGATTTGTGCCCCATAGAAGATAATATGGCTGACATATGAAGTAGATATAAAAACTGACTGATGTAGCAGTTGGCAGCACAAATCCAAGGAGAGACAATTATGGCATATGTATGGAGTACTTATCAAGAGATGTAATTGGAAAATCCCAAATGCAGAATCTTTAACTGGAGACGTATTTACTATATCCTATATTGAAGAGGATTCATTGATTCCCCTTAAGAACCAGGGCCAATGTTCAGCTACTAGCTCTGAGTGCTCTATAGATACAGACCTAAAGTTTATGGATCTTCTGTTTCTGTAACTACTGTAGTTTCAAAATTACTAAACAAACACCAAGAGCTAAACACATTTTATCATTTTATGTAAGAGAGGTACATATTAGCAGTGTGTTTATTTTTCTTTTTTTTTTTGACTAGCCTTCTTTTATGTTCTTGCTTTGCTCATGGCTCAAGGGATGGTGAAGAGTCTTACATTTTAGATATGGAAAAAAATCAATATTAAAAGCTTTGCAATTCTAAAAGCTACTAGATTTTTACAGAAGGGTCTGTCTTTTTTCATGTAAAACAGGACTCAGTCTAGGCCTGTCTGTAGAATTAAAAAAGGGGAAAAAAATGTTGACCTACTTCTGAGTCTCTGGGATATTTCATGTAATTCTCTTTTACATGATACAGGGTCTATGGGCAGTAAAGTTTTTCTGTTTATCAATGAGGTATTTTTTACTTTTGCCGTTTAGTGTGGAACATTTTAATGTAAATAAAATATTTCCTACAAACAAACATTAAGAACAGTTCAATGGAAATTCATATTAGCCTCATTTTATAGACCCTTTGTTTATACATGCAGAATGTATTGCGTAACATTTTTTTCTCGCACATATTATTGGGGGAAAAAACACCTTGGGTATAGGACCTCAACTTAGGAGGCTGACACTAGATGGAAACCAAAGGTGCTGGCTCTGCCCGGACGGACTATATCCCTCCTGCTCGCACCAGGCTGCTCAGTTTTAGCCTATTGTCCGTAGGAGGCAGGCACTGCTCTGCAGGTCTGTTTCATTTTTTAATTTTTGTTTTATCTATTTATTTTCTCTTTCAGGAGGTGATGGAGTTTTTGCTCTCACCTGTCAGGGGGGTAGTCAATGTGAGTTGTCACCGTGGCGGTGATCCCCTCTGAGGGCGTCAGGAAGCCAGTCAGTTTTTTAGCTGTTTGCTTCTCCTTGTGCCATTCACCTATCCCCACTTACCATCTCAGTGGTTTTCTCTTTGATTCTGGTAGTCCCATCTAAAGGTTGCCTGCTACCAAAGAGGTGATTCCATACACGTCTAAAAACGACGGATGGGTAGGCACCCCATCTCCCCCTCATGGGGGCAGTTTGGAGTGTGGCCATAAAATCTCTGCTGTATCCTAAACACCTCCCAGGACCCAGTGCATGGCATATCCCGCATGGAGGGTTCGTGTAAGAGGACTATAGTTTCCTCGTACCTGTGTCACCAGACAGATAGAGAGGCCCCACTTCTACATATATCCGCCTCTGCGGACCCCCTTTGTCTCTGTATCAGAGACAGACTGGGATGATGGGCTGGCAGATGCTGTTCAGATTAAGGAGTTTTCTTTAAGAACAAACAGACGGTAGCATTTGGAATTGCCAGAGCAATATGTTATTCACCTGCGACAGCAGCAGGCACAGGGCAGCAGGTTGGTATTGATATGCCCTACCTGGTCTCTGTGTTGGTAGTAGCTTTTAATTTATATCCCCTGGTGTACTGGAGCAGACCTGTCTTGCAAAGGTGTTTAATTAACTTTCTTTGCCTGGTCTGCACTGGTTTAAGTGCTGGAAATTAATAGGGTGAGCCCTTAGGGGAAATTGTAGTTCTGATCTCATCAGTGTCCATTTGGCGCAAAAGTAGTGCAGGACTGTGGTCTAGCCCATGAGAGGACCCAGGGCGATTAGTGCACCTTTGGCCCCCACTTACCTGTTGACTGTCATTAGTCAGGGCTCCTTTGTAAGAGGCACTGGTAGTAATCCATTGGAGATACCTCTTGTTGGATACATAGAAGTGATGTGCATACATCAGACACTTAAGGTGAGATCTCCTTAGGGAATCTCACATTAACCCCTTAGCGACCCGGCGTTTTTTTTTGGTGATACGTTCGTTTTTCCCTCCTCGCCTTCTGAAAGCCATAACTTTTTTATTTTTCCACCTATATAGACACATGAGGGCTTTTATTTTGTGGGACAAGATGTACTTTCTAATGGTGTTATTCACTATACTATAGAATATACTGGGAAACCGCAAAAAAATTCCAAGTGGGACAAATTGTGAAAAAAAATGTATTTTCGCCATGTTTGCGGGGGTTTTGCTTTTACGGCGTTCAATCTTCGGTAAATATAATGTGTTATCTGTATTCTTCAGGTTGTTACGCATCCAGCAATACCAAACATGTAGGGTTTCCGTTATGTTTTGGTACCGTAAAAAAATTCCAAACATTTTCTATTTTTGAAATTTGCGCCACAGCGCCATTTTGTGCGACCAATAACTTTTTTGTACGAACACCTACGGATTTCAGTGAGGGGGCATTTTTTGCGGGCTGAAGTGTACTTTTTATCGCTAGCAGTTTGGAATGCATGCAACTTTTTTGATAATTCTTATTCTATTTTTTGATTGACGTAAAATGACCAAAAAACGCAATTTTGGCGTTTGGAATTTTTTTTCTTCTACGGTGTTCAGCGTACGGGATAAATGATGTTACATTTTTATAGATCGGACTTTTTCGGACGCGGCGATACCAAATATGTGTAACTTTTTTATTATTTTAATGATTTTATTTGTAAAATGGGGAAAGGGGGGTGATTTGAACTTTTAATACTTTTTTTTTTTTTGTACTTTAAAACTGTTTTTTTTTTTTTTTTTTACTGTAACATTGCAGCCACCTGTGGTACTTGACCACTAGGTGGCGCGATTGTTAATACAACCTAATGCATTGCATAGGCAATGCATTAGGGTGTACAAAGATGGCGATTTCCCCACTTCCTGTCTGTGGACGGAAGTGGGGCAAACGGCCAGGGTAAGTGACGGGTAAGTGACCTTCCCAAGGCTCCCCACCACAATGCCCGGTGATCGGATCGGCACAGCATAGCTGCGCTTATGCCGATCACCGCACCGATCGGGGCGCGGCACAGATCGGCGTTAATTCAGACGCCGCGGCCATCTTTGCCGCGGCGCCTGATGGGTAAAACAGCGCCAGCGGGCGGAGCCACCCGCCGGCGCTGTTACTGCTGGGTGTTAGCGGCGATTTGCCGCTAACACCCGGCGGCTGTGCGGGGGGGTCGCGGAGCGATCCCCCTGCAAAACCCCTTAGCGGCCCTGGGACGTACTCATACGCCCAAGGTCGTTAAGGGGTTAAAACTGTTGCAGGCAAAATAATGTGTGTTTTTAAGCAGCCACAAAGGGTCCTCATAGCATTCTGCTTCCATCCCAAGTTTGTGTTGACCTCACCTGGTGGCTTGTGTCTCTAGCGCTACTTCGAGGGACTCGTAGTTCCCTCTTCTTAAACGTCACCCAGTTCAGGCTCAGTCTGACAACACCTTACAACATTCTCTCTTTGGAATCAAACTGTGCTTTTTCATTTCTGCTACGGCTTTTGTACCAACTGAGTAGCCTGATGTCAGTAGGAGGAATACTGTCCGTCCGGGTGGAGACAACACGTTTGGTTTCTGCCTGGTGTCAGCCTCTCTATGTTTCTTGTCACAATGTACCTTAAAGGGTTTTTCTAAACTCTATTAAATCTATACCTTCACCTTGACACATCTCCTGCTCCTTCCACATCATTGTACTCCCCTACCAGACTGGACTGATGAAGACCGGATTGACTGAAAATGTTCACAAATAAGTCTGGATTATTTGCATTATTAAGCATCATTCCAATGGAGACATGTCTATTACACTGATATTTTGAATAAATATTCTCTATCATCATTTAATATAAGGAGTGCTGAGTTATTTCTTCTGTACTACATGGGGTTGGTTACGCTACCATAAGCATCCTTAGCTACCTCAACATAAATTACCGGCTTACGGCATCTTTTCAACAATTGACCTTGACTGACACAAGCTTTGGCTGTAGAGTACTTCAGGCAGTAGTGTGCTAAATGACATACTGCTGTTTTTTCTTTCTAAATGTTTACCCACTTTGTGGGACTGCTTTTGGAAAGCCCAAGATGCTGTGTCCCCTAATGATATTGATGAAATTGAGATTTTTGTACTACCGTAAAATCCTTTTCTCGTCTGATTCATTGGGGGGACACAGATCCCTCCCTCTTTTGATCTCTTTACTTTTTCGATTCTCATTTACAACATTCTCCCTTTGGAATCAAACTGTGCTTTTTCATTTCTGCTACGGCTTTTGTACCAACTGAGTAGCCTGATGTCAGTAGGAGGAATACTGTCCGTCTGGGTGGAGACAACACGTTTGGTTTATGCCTGGTGTCAGCCTCCTAGGGTGAGATCCTAGACCCACTTTGTTCTATGTTTCTTGTCACAATGTACCTTAAAGGGGTTTTGCCAGGACGTTCCTTATCTGCTAAGAAGCAAATGTAAACAAAGCAATGCTGAGCTGAGAGAGAGAGAGAGAGAGACACACACAGCCAGAGCACAGAGCCATGCATAAGGGATCGTGTGAAATGTTCACTCAAATAATCAAACTACAACTAGTGCATTTTGTATACAAACGACAACAGCTTTCTCCACAGCCTCTTGAAAGCTTCTTCAGCTTCTTGAAAGCTTCTTCAGCCTCTTGAAAGTTCCTTCATGTTCCCTGTCATCAGATAAAGCAGGGATCTACTCCGATAATCACGCTACAACTAGTTAATTCTGTATACAAAACACAACATATTCCTACCCGGTGCCTTGAAAGCTTCTTCAGCTCCCTCTCATCAGATAAGAACCGTGCTCTGCACAAGCCCGACCAGCAGCTCTTGTCACTTTGCCTGGTCGTATCTAATGCAAGCCTTTAAGTAACTAAGGGCAGATAAGGCAGCCTGTAGCTCTCTCAGGCTGCAATTTTTTTAATCACATATATTTAGAAAAGTGATTAAATACCCATTTTGGAGGATCCCACATCAACATTACATCGTGGCAAAACCCCTTTAAGTATTTAGCTTCACACGGATACTTTAGCCCTTAGAATACGTTGACACTGACTGTTCTTTAGAGATCTCCGTAGTCATCTCATTATCAAAGTGAGTAGTATTGCAATGACGAATCACACCACTACTATAAAGCCAGGTGTGAGAGACAAAATATTGACAGTAAATAGACGATTGCAATCATTATTTGCACATTTCATAGAGCATGCACACAACTCTCTCATGTAGAAGTGAATCATTATGTGTTGAAAGCTAAACTCAAGTTACAGATTTCCTATCAATTTTACTTATGGATTTTTGCAGGTAAAACCTGCAGAAGACTACAGTAAACTACATGTGGACTAGAAAAATAAACTTTATAAAGCGACAACACACTCTACAGCAATTTATGGTGCGTTTACATGGCAAAGACCAAATACCGGTCGTATTTTCCGACCTGTATTTTGTCTTTTTTGGCACGCAGGGAGATGGCTTTTGTCCAAGCCGTTCCCCTTAAAACCCACATGTTCATGTTCTGCCCGAAAACCAGATGGAAGAATGAACATGTTCTAAGTTTTTCTTTACACCAGCGGTGTCAAAAACTGTCCAGCGGAAAATCCGTGCAGTGGGGACTGCTGAACGGATTTTCTATTAAAGTCTATGGGGGAGCGTTGCATGTTGGTTTTCAGATGGTTTATAAAACCGCAAACCGTCTGAAAAACCGACTGATAACCCTTGCCGTGGGGGCAAGCTCTTACAGTGCAGATAGTACAGCTACATTATACAGTCACAAATATAATAACAGATCAGACGAGGTGTGAGGACAATGTTCAAAGGAGTTTACAATCTATGTGGAAATATGGATAAAACAAAAAGTGAGAAGTGCCTAATGTTGCGGCACTTTCTTCCACGATCGAAAATAAAGAAACAGTGTACACTGGATTCTTAGATCAAATCAGATAAGAACAATTTATTAATCCTCCATAGCTCTTTTTATATGGTTAGGTGATGAGATGATTTCACTTCTTACCAATCACAGATAAGCCAAAATCTTATAGGATGTACATTTTAGCCCAATCAGAACAGATAACGTTATTACTCATTAGAATATGCTGAACAGTTTGCATCAAGAATTGGCAATAACACATAATTTCAATTATTAATCCTATAAACGTTAGACACCGATCAGCTGTTGTACACCTGGAGCACACGGTGCCCCAGGATCTCTCTATTCTTTTGGGGTTATGTACATCTTATGATTTAAAAGTCAACATTAATTACATTTTTCCCAGAATAAAAAGCATATGATATCCCTTACATGTGGGTTTTAATTTGTATGTGTGTATAAGTCCCGTTTGACCTTTTTATCTAGTGCAAGTGTACTTTGAACTGAGCCAGAAAAAACTTGGTATGTGTTTTTTTTCAAGGTTCAGTTCATCTGCTTTGCAAACCTGAATAACAGTGAAAACAGGCATCTAACAGATTCATTAAAAATGGCTGACCGTTCACAAATGGTTGTCTTAATTATCAATTCAGATGACAGTTATCACTATTCCACTTCATTCCTCCCTCTTGATAATTACAACACCATTTTAATTTCAATATGTAGTACCCCTGAGATTCTTTTAAAAGGGGTGTCTCTTGTTGTCATCTGCAGCAGTTTGGATGTTTTCATGAATGAATGACAGTTTGAACCATTAGACCATTTTGGTCTCATAGCAAACTCTCCTTGTTCCCAATACATTTGATCAAGATCCAGACTATAAGACAGAAAAATGTAATGAGTGAAGATGTTGGCTATCCACCCTTCCTCTGATGCCACTGAATCAATTGGTGGGTTGAGCTAGGAGAACCCTTTACCTGCTGGGCCTCCATTATGCTAAACCCTGAAACAGTAAAAATCTATTCTATATCGTAAGACCCTTAAATCTTAATGGCATCAAAAATCTCATCATTAATGTTGTCAATGATCCTTTACTTCAATGTATGTTGTGTATTCCTATGATGAGTGTATGCATGAGTACTGGATTAAACTTGATCAAAGGTTTGTGGGATCCCGTCTTCTTTTATTATTGCATGTCTTGGCAAGAAAACCTCATGTGCCTAAGGAAAAAACCTATTGCCCTGAAAAACAATGTGGTCACCTCCTAAATTAGTGAATGCATTGAAAAAAATAAAAAGTTTATTGTCTAGGGGAAGAACATTTAATGTAAGAAGAAAAGTCTTTTTTTTTTTTTTTTTCCAAAATAATATTTATAAAGTATACAAATCTATGGGATTGTACCCTAACTCTGCGTTTGTAGTGTGCTCTATTGCATCTGAGAAGTGTTGAACCTGAACCATATGTGAATGAGAACTTGGGGTTTGTCATTAAAACTAAATCTTTTATGGAACTGTAAGTAGTCAGGATCTGGTGTAGGTGAATGTGTGCATCTCCAGTGGTCTTGAAGGGACTTGCGTTTAGCTATTTTGGGTTCAGTTAACTAACTTATTGTCTTTTCCCTTTCAAAAGTGTTTATGAAAGCTTATGTGTAGACTCTATGTTTTCTTTAACACCATATTTATGCATTTTATACTTGTACCCATTATATTTGCAATAACCTAAATGTAATAACAGCTGATGTCTTCAGATCCTTGAGTAGTCGTAGTCTCACTCTCACACCTGTCGGCGTCCTTGATATAATCTTCAGTCATGCAGAGCCAATACAGCCCTGTGGAAACGTAGCAATAAGGCAGAAACAAACCAATTTTTGTAGTTTATTAAGCAGGAGAAACATCTTGTCTTCTTTCTTCACGCGATGGAAGGGTATCGTATCGTATGGACCCAGCTGCGGCTTAGGTGGGGGTTTTTTATGGCAGAGCCACGTAAGGAGCAGTAGACTCAGGATATCTTCTGGTTCACCTTTTCGGCTTGGAAAACCGGAACATTCCCTTCCTTGTCTTTTTTAATGGGAGTGACACGTGCGATGCATGGATCCAAGTCCCTGTTTCCTCCGGTTTTCACACTTGAAGGGGTTGTCATCAGGACTTGTTCACTTGTGGGCCTGGCAGGGGACCTTTCCCATCTTTCTGTAAAAAACAGAACAAAAGAATTTTACGGATCAAAACCCACAGTCTCTTTGCATTGTGAGAAGTGAGAAGTAGGAACAGATTGAAATGTCCCCACTTGGCGATGTAATTTCTCTCCATTGCCCTTTTGAGTTGCTGCACATAATCCACAGATGGATTTAAAATGCTGAATGTTGAATCTCTGGAGGTGAGAGTGAGTGATTAGGCAATTTTCCAAAAAGTAATTTCATAAGGTGAAAGTTGAAGTACCTCTCTCTGAGGGGGGTTTGGGTAGTTCCATAAAAACTAGGGGTGAAAACATTGGCGACCTTCATCATTTCTTTGCAACATTTGGCTAAATTCTTTTGGGTATGACAAATATAACTACTGTTTCATTAATCTTAGCATAAATGGTGTGTAATACATTACCAGTGAGTGCAAGTAAGTCCCTGATTACTTGAAGCAACCTGGAGTACAGAATAAAATTTAACACAAACCAAGCCCATACAATAATTTTCCCTCCCTTTGGTAGCTGTCTACCTGTGGGATCTTGGAAAGGGCCCTTGGTTGATGGGAGGTGTGAAGGTAAAGCTCTCACTGCTCCACCAGCACTCTGCTGGAGGTACATCTGGCAGGGCAGACACTTCCGCTTCTGCAGTGAACCCTTGTGCGCCCCAGTGTGTGGAGACCAAATTCGCTTGGGCGGGTCTTCCCACAATGGGTAGCTTCAGCTAGCGCTTTGTCAGGAAATTTTGGGGTCTCTGGCTTTCCCTTCACTGCCCATAGACCATCTGAAATCTGGGTGCACCCCAGAACCTTCCATCGGTCCTTTTCCTATGGAGAGCAACTTTGGAAATCAAAGTTTACAAAGTTTCAAGTAAAGACACAGTTTTTACAGACATTTAAGTTATAAAAGGCATTTAGGGCATTTGGCTTGCTATATTTTTTAAGTATGTTGCTTAACATTTAACAACAATTGTTACTTTCAAAATAGGATTCTCCAAAAACACAATAATCTTTTTGCATAGCTTGTAGCTCAAAAGTTTCTTAAAAACAAAAAATTTTCTTTTACAAAAAATAAATCTGGCCAAATGGTATGTCTTTCCTTCAGACAACTCACATGCTTGCAAGTAACGCTCACTGGGAAAAATGAGAGCATACCTGAATTTTCATCTACTAAGTCTGATTCTCAATTTTTCAAATTTGTTCCCTCAAATCTGGGCACGGGAGTGTTATGGTCTCCGCCCCTTTAAATCTCCCAAAAAAGGCCTCTCTCTGACTCACTACCTCTCTCTCTCTAAAACCTCAGTGGCAACAAAATAACAAGGTTCACTTTAAAGCACCTGTGCAGGTGGTGGATGTTGGATGTGACTAGGCTGGAGGAGAACAGGCTCCCACCTAGGAATTTGGGCCTGTGACAATTCAGGAGTATATACACAGAATGAGAAACCCAGACATTCAAAATGTGACAAAAAACTTGGCAGATTTTCTCTACAAAAAATTTAAATTCATCAGCCGCTATTGCTCTAAGGAATGCATGCATTTTCTCTCTATATAAATGCTTCATAACTGGGCCTAACTGACCACTGCAGTTTAGCTATCATTGGGGACTTGAGTTACCCACAGCTTGTGCATGTCTTTGACTTTAAGGAAAAAACAGTGGAAGGGTTTTGTGTAACTAGAAGGCCTAGAGCAGAGCTGAGAGGAGAAAACCAGCTTTCATGAACTCCTCACCGGGCCTTCCTGGTCTTGTCAATGTATGTAAATGGTTCAGCCACAGAATCTTTGGTTAAGTCCTATAATTGTCCCAGCAATAAACATAATATGCAGTAAAACCCATCATTCCCAATGCTATCTCCCGTCCCCTGTTCATTCATGGGAATGGACAAATTGTACAGCCGCTACTATGTCTGATAGTAGGTATCTGTGGCCTGGTGTAAGGCAGTGTCCAATGTAAGTCACCCTGTCTTTACATCTCTGTAATTTGTATCAGGAGAATTTTTGTCCGTAGTCTGCAAGAAATTCAAGCAGAGCTTGTGTATCCCTAAGGCTATTCAATGTCAGCCTTTCATGAGTACTCAGTCATTCAGGTTTTGTGTATGTGTGCAATTGGATTTACAAAGCAGTGTGTATTTGTGGGGTGTTTGCTATCTGCCCCATCTCTGTAGAATTCATATTCCACAGGTTTTCATGGATGACTTTTGCCCGTATTGAACAATACTTCAGGATCTGTTATTAACTTCTTCCTTTTTCTGGCTGATCATTAACCAATCCAGCTACAGAGGTACCCGCGTCCTCTGTATTCTCAAGTTAGCCTATATGTGAATGTCATCTAAGGTGCAAAAAGATGGTGC
This sequence comes from Phyllomedusa bahiana, assembly GCA_025379985.1. Classification (NCBI taxonomy): domain Eukaryota; kingdom Metazoa; phylum Chordata; class Amphibia; order Anura; family Hylidae; genus Phyllomedusa; species Phyllomedusa bahiana. Next base: position 38,199 of record JAODAL010002877.1, read on the forward strand.
ACCCAAGCTGAGATTGCCTAAAAAATCATTTTCCCAATAAGCCTCAGTGGGGGCATCTACTGAAATGATTGAATGAATGACTGAATGAAATGTATAGTTGTAATGCGGTTAGTGTGACTGATGTGTACTATAAAATAGGGTTTGCCTTTTTTCCACCCTTTCTTTTATGGCTGATATGGTCCCTTTTTGTAGCTGGAAGAAAGTCAGTGTTAATGAGAAAACAATTTAAATTTATATCTTCTGTATCTACAAGGAAAGATACTTATTATTGCCTCTTAGTTCTGGAGAGAAAAAAATCATAATATTAGTGTGAAATAAAAATAAAAACAATTCCCCTGAAATAGGATTTAGTCCACTAGTCAGAGTTCTTCTCTGGACCCATTTCATCCCGATTGACCTCTGTTGATGTGAAAACAAAGTGTAATAATTTTACAATATCCTGACCTGACGTTATTAATAACTGATAACATTACTGTTTGTATCACTTCCCATTAGAGGACTCGGTACATTTGTATTATATGCAGGTGGATAGAGTAGATTGTGATGTGGTTGTGGTTGAGGGAGAGTATAACTTGTGTAACTCAATGAAGTGCATTCCTCCTTTGTGGATGACACTGAGAAATTCTTCATGGGGCTTTACTGGGACGTATATGTTAAAGGTAAGGAAAGATACCAGCAATGATAGATTTCCACTGGTTCTGTGGAACTGCTGGCTACTGTTGTGAGTGTATATTGTAACTGAGAAATGTGTGGGCCTTCCTGAGTGTCATTCTGTCCTATGGCTACAGAAATGTTCCTGTATAACTGGGGAAGTAATTTATGCCACATACATGTAAACTAATCTCATCACCCTTTCAATCTTTTATCACTAATTAACTTTTGTCTTTCAGTGTTTACCCTAGCTAAAAGGTTTTGTAAATGTTTGGTTAGCCTGTGATTTTAGATCTGACTTCATTTAACCATCTTAACTACATTTCCCCATTGTCAGGATTTTCACAGCATAAAATTATTTTATATAACCCCTTCCCATTCTAGACCATCTCTCCATGCCTCCCAATTGTGTTTTGTATCTATGCCATATTCTCCCTAGCATTGCTTCACAGGACTTCTTATCACTTTCATCAGTATTTTAGAACATACTTGTTCTTATCTGGGTTTTTTTGGGTTTCAAAACTTCTCTTAAAGATACCACATCCCCTATTATTTCCCCTTTAAGTCCTTTTTTCACTAGAGAAAAAGTATGGGCCTCGTCAGACCAGGCCACGGACCATCTATATACTCTTCACTGAGCACCCCGTACTTCAAACGGAACACTTATTTATCTCTATAAACACTATATAACCTTAGGGATTTTATGGAGAGGCAAGTTTATCTTAATAGTTAAAACACACAACAACTTCAAGATTTTTCTATATCAATTATACTTCTATGCAAGCCTTAAGGTATAAAAATTATTTCTTAACAGTGAGGTAATATTCATAAATCAGGAATAATAAATTTATATAAACTTAAACAATTCTTATATACCAAAAAAAATCTGTATAAAATTTACTTAATATGACATTAAATTATCTCACCACACGAAGCAGGCGGCCCATTACTATAAAAAATCACAAAAACAAACATACAGAAAGATAACAAACAGACAGACCTAATCAATAATTCAGTTTACTTAAGCAAATATGACAAAATCAACTTAACTTATTAATTATCACTCTCTTTAAAATCCACACAGTTTTTCTTAAATTACTTTAAAAGTAAAACAATACTATTAATACTAACGTGATACGTGGAAAAATGGAGATAAGATATCTGCTACAAGACAGTGACAGGGCTTTAGATAACAATGGGGAAAAGGGGAAATGGATTTCTCTGGGGAAGAAGCCTCACCCTGGTGCGCTCTGTCCAATTCTCCCATCCAGATGCACTATGACACGTGACCCGTCTCCTCCTCTTGCGTTTAGATATCCCCGGAACGAGCCCCCCAAAAGTTGCGGCAGCTTTGCCTATCAAGATCAACCTTTCTTCCACATCTAGAAAATAAAGAAACAGTGTACACTGGATTTCCTTAGATCAAATCAGATAAGAACAATTTATTAATCCTCCCCTAGCTCTTTTTATATGGTTAGGGGATAAGATGATTTCACTTCTAACCAATCACAGATAAGCCAAAATTTTTATAGGATGTACATTTTAGCCCAATCAGAACAGATAACGTTATTACTCATTAGAATATGCTGACCAGTGCATAAAGAATTGGCAATAACACATAATTTCAATTATTAATCCCTAATGACGTTAGACACAGATCAGATGTTGTACAACTGGAGCACACGGTGACCCAGTATCTTCTCATTCTTTTGGGGTTATGTACATCTTATGATTTAAAAGTCAACTATTACATCTATTCAGAATAAAAAGCATATGTTCCTACATGTGGGTTTTAATTTGTATGTGTGTATAAGTCCGGACCTTTTTATCTAGGGGCAAGTGTACTTTGAACTGAGCAGAACAAACTTGGTATGTGTGTTTTATCAAGGTTCAGTTCATCTGCTTTGCAAACCTGAATAACAGTGAAAACAGGCATCTACAGATTCATAAAAATGGCTGACAGTTCACAAAATGGTTGTCTTAATTATCAATTCAGATGACAGTTATCACTATTCCACTTCACCTAATTTGTATTGTGTTCATCCATCTTCCCAAAAAATAGGGTGGTACATTAAAAAGTGGAAGGGCCTGCCACCGACACATCTATATATAATTATGGATGCATAGAGTATGAGAGGTTTGTAAAAGTAAATGAGATTTATTAGGGACGGTTAAAGGACTGCCTAAAAAGATGTATTTTTAGGGCACACTTAAAAATATGAATCCTGTAAATGTATCTTATTGTATGGGATAGCAAATTCCAGTGAACTGATGCAGCATATGCAAAATCTTGGAGGCAAGAGTGGGAGATTTGGATGATGAAGGAATATCCTTGTTAGTAGACGGGGTTGAAGGAAGTGCAGCGCTATGGAGAGGTTTGTGAGTGAGAGTGATTACTTTAAATTGGGTTCTATAATTAATGACCAACCAGTGCAGTGACTGTCACAGGGTAGAGGCATTCGTGTAGCAGTTGGAAATCTGATCCACATGCTGATACTGTTTTCTGGGAAACTGAACATACAGTTGTGCTCAAAATAATAGCAGGCCAATTTGACCATATTATGTTGTTCATGCATTTTTCCTTGAAAGCCTGAGTAAGGGTGCTTTCACACAGTGCGTTTTTTTATGCGTTTTTTGTGCAGGAAGGCACAGCAATTAATGCTGTACATTGCTGCACAAAAAACACGTCAAGAAATGCGTCAAAAACGCCCCCGGGGGAAAGCACCTAATAAAAATTTTAACAAGACATTATCAAAAAAACAGCGTTTTTTGATTTAAAAAAAATTTCATTGGGAAAAGGGTTAAAATCTTACAAAAAAAGTGCAGAAATGACAGGCTGGTTTACTAAAAAGATCTCCCAAAGCTTTTTTAAAATGGAAAGCAAAAACCCGGGAGACATGGAAAAAAACCGAAAAAAAGATTTATTTTGAAAGGGGTGAAAAACCCCAAAAAGCCAGAAAAGGCAAAAAAGGTCAGCCAATGACAAAATCCCCAAAAAATGATCAAGACAATTTTCCATTACCTGTGAGTACTGTGACCAAAATTAAGATAAAAACACCTGTGTGAAAAATTTGTCCTAAATTTGCAAAAATCCCACTGTTTAAAAAAAAATACATGTTTCGGAAGTGGATTAATTTGCCCAAACAACACATTTTAAATTTGGGCAAAAAGGTTAAATTTTTTTGAGAAGGGTAAAAAATTTAAAAAGCTTCTTTTTGGGGCCCCAATTTTCTGCAGACAGTTCTTAGAGGACCCTTTAAAAACAACGAATTCAAGCCCAGTTAAATCTGTGGGCAGTGAAGATGGTGGGGCCAAAACATCAGGATATGGGGTTGTCATGTTTTTCCCAAAGCAGAGGGGTTGAAAAGTTTGGGGAAATTTTGGAATTTCCCCTCTTCCCCCCGCAAGCGTAGATGCAATAAAAACCCCCGGGGCAGGGCCCCTGGGCAGTTTGGGGCAGTGGGCAGGGCACAGCAGGGATATCTTTTAGTTTAACAAAGTCCCAGGGAGGTTTCGGGGTTTATACAGCAGCAGATAAAAGCAGGTTAAACAGACTAGTACAACGTTTAGGAAAACACCCGGGGAAAAAGATTTTGCTGGGAAAACGCAGGATTTAAAGCAGGAAAACCCGGGAACTCCCAGGTTTAGTTTAGCGAAGACTCACAAATATGGGTTTAACTTCAAGGAAGCACACCAACAAACTGATGCTGGAGCTAGGGCAGAAAGTTCCTTTTATAGACACCTGTCACGGGGCAGGTAATTGGGACACTGTTCCCTTTAAAAAAAGCCCAAAAACTTTCCCGCAAGGGGCCCACAGGATTTTTGTGGGAAAGCAAACCTTTAGCCCCGAAAGGGCGAGAGCGACAGGGTTGGCGAGGGCCCAGTTTTAGAAAAAACTTGGTTGCCGGCGTTTTAGGCCGCCCGTAGGGACAGGAGCCGGGACAGGTAAGTATATTGCAGGTGCATTAGAAGAAACTGCCACAGTGGCCTGGACATGGCCATGTTAGCGGCTCAGAACAGGAAATGGGTATGTTTCTCTTACTTGATGGACACGTGTCTTCTTTCAACCGTACTAACTATGTAACTATGTAACTATGGTGCCAGGTTTATTTACCACATACCAGGGATCATGGACCAGTTTGCATATATTAGAATACTTGAAGAGGTAATGTTGCCTTACACTGAGGAGGAAATGCCCTTGAAATGGGTGTTTAAACAAGACAACCACCCTAACCACACCAGTAAGCAAGACAAATCTTGGTTCCAGTCCAACAATATTGTGTTATGTAGTGGCTGACCCAATCCCCGGACCTTAATCCAATATAACACTTGTGGGGTGACATCAAATATGGTGTTTGAAGCAAAGCCAACAAATGTAAATAAATTGTAGGATGTAGTCAAAGCGTCCTGAGCAGGAATAACAGTTGACAAGTGCCAGAAGTTGGTTGACTCTATACAACATAGATGTGAAGCAGTTCTTAAAAACTGTGGTTATACAAATAAATATTAGGTAACTGATTCACAGGAATGCTAAATCATAAAAAAAGTACATATCTTGAGTTTGTAAAGACAAATGCAGATACCGTTTTTTTTTTTAACAGCCCAATATTCATTTTTTTTTCTTTTCTGTAAATTAGTTAACAGTTATATACATTTATCATCATTTTTTGATTTAGAAAACCGTGTGCAATGTCTGCAATGCATGGAAATAAAAACTATTATAAAGATTTTGTGCTTAGCTCATGTTTTTGAACACGGCTAATATTTTGAACACAACTGTACTATAAATTACATTGCAGTTTTGCCGCATATTTTTACTATGGCTTTCATGTCTTTCAGGGTAGCAAGGGTGGAAAACGCTGTCAATTACAGCAATATCTGCTTGTATCTCAGAAACTATTGTAAATGTAGCCCAGAGAAGACAGCTGCTCACTTAGTCCTGTAAAGTAAACAGATTTTTTTAAGAAAATAAGATGTACAGTCCCCTTTAAGTTCCCCTCTATATTGGGGGAACATTTCATGATGTTTTTGGGGGGCCCCAATGAAGTTTCAATTGTTTTTTTTGAGACAGTTTTTTTCCCCTCAATTGGCCCAAAGAAAACCCCCCAACAAGTTGTATTTTCAGGATTTCTTCAGTATTGCATGGGTGATAGATTATCGGTGCAAAAATAAAACTATCACAGTTTTTTCTCTTTAAGGAAATCCTTAGATGAAACCTCTTTGAGGATACTTAAAACAGGAATGAGGCACATTTTTTTCTAAAGCCCCAAGTATTTACAAAAACTGAAGCCCCAGAGAGCTTTTGTAAAAAAAATATGGGGCAATCAGGTAATCTTTTTTGGGCTTATAGTGAAACTTCTGAGGGGCAAAATTGGGGGTTTTTTTATTTTACACTTTGAAGAAGAGTAGGGAAAATACCTTATTAATTGCTCGAGTGTTCAATTATACCGATATGTGTCTGTTTATAGAACTATTGAAAATCTATCCAATAATGTGCATATTATTAACAACTTTGGTAAGGGGTGACTGCTCATTGCCAAGTGCTCTTCTGTTTTTGTTCCCCATCAGTATTCCTGCTGATTTCTGCAAACTGCTGCACTTTGCAAACTAAAGTCAGTAGTACAATTAAATAAACATCTCTTGATTAGGATACATTACTATAAACGAGTCCAATATTACATTACATCCAATTTATGCAATCCATGTCCTGCTAGCTGGCGTAACAGCTCACACCATTATGAACAAGTGTCCAGAGGGATTACAATTAGCAAGTCAGGAAGCATGTTTGGCTTGAGGGTAAATAGGTGCAGAGCGGTCATTTCATCTATTAATTTTAAAAAAAGAAAATTTCCCCAAATTTTATATTTTGAAAAAAACTTGTAAAACCCTATTAAAACAATACGCATGCCACATGTTTTATCTCCATTAGTAATTAAGTGCTGAAAGACTAATTTGTCTTTCTAATACAAGTGCCTGCATGGAATTGTCTGCTAATATTCTCCACTCCACCAACTCATGCAGATAACCTACAGCTCAGTATTAAAGCAAGTGTAAACTGAAATGGAAACTTCAAACTTAATTTGTACTTTAAATATGGCCCAGATCACGATCTTCTATTAAAACACTTTACAAATTTAGGTCTAACTTATTTAACCACAATAAAACTGGTAGTCATCTTTAACCTCTTAAAGGGGTTTTGTTACTAGGTAAAATTGACATGGGAAGCTTGCAAATAAAATAATAAACATTTTCACCATTCATCATTATTATGAATTCTGTACCATTTTTGTTTTAGCTGCTACTTTATTGATCCATAGTGTACAGCTGTAGGGGATACGACCAGTGGTGACAGCTCCTCAATCCTGGCCACACATGCTTAGACATCACATATCCTCTCAGGCAGCTACTGTCAGCCTCTTCCTGCTTAGTAATTACACACACTCACTGCTGAGCAAGTGTTCAATCCCAGGTGATATCACTCTACTTCTGTCCTCTGTACGCCTCAGTAATTAGTCAAACAGTGCCAATAACTAAAAAGAAAAATGAAACCTCAATCAAGTAGGTGCATTGAGAAAAAAAAAATCCACATGGTTGGTTCCTGTAAGGATTTGAACCTATGACCCCCATGCTGAATGACAGAAGTGCTAACCACTCAGCTACATTGCAGCTACTCATAGCTCTTTACATAGACGGATCTTTGTTTGACTAGAGTGAGCACACTGTGGGGAAAGGCATGATGAGGTTAAGCCTGCTGAGTCACATGATATGCAGTTCAAAAAAATCATAAACACCCCATTTTGAACACACTAAAAGCTGAAGCAGGACAAATTAGGCAGGAAGTGCTTTCATGGAAAAACCCCTTTAAAGCATTTTTTTTTTCATTTTGTTCAAATTAAGAGTCGTAGTTTTTTTTTATTTTTCTGTTAACATAACCAAATGAGGACTTGTTTTTTTGGAAACAAGATTTATTTTTTAATAGCATCATTTTAAGGTATATATAATTTATGTTTATGTTTTATGATTAACTTTTATCAACTCCTTTAGAGGGGATAAAAGAAAAAGTCATTTCACCACTGTATTTTATGTTTTACATGTATCTAATTTACAATATGGTAAGCATAACTTTATTTTACAGGTCAGTATGATTATGGAAATATAAGGATGTAGTTTTTTTCAGTTCTTTTCACTTTTGCACAACAAAAAAAAAAAAAGGTTCATTTATGTGTCTCCATATTTCAAGACCTATAACATTTTTATTATTTTGTTGACAAATCTGATTGAGGGCTTGTGTTCTGTGGGATAACATTTAGTTCTAATTGGTATCCTTTTTGGGGTACATAAGACTAATTGATCGCTCTTCATTACTTTTTTTGTGAAAAAAATGAAGTTTTGACATTTTTTGTATTAACTTTTTTATGCTATCCACTATTTAAGATAAAAAATGTGATAATTTTGTAATTTGCAAAAACAGCTCTCCAAAAAGAGAGTAAGGTCTGGCACCATCCCGAAATATAGTAAAATAATTAGCTTTTATTGGAAAAATATTTTAAAATTAACTGTATCACATATAGAAAAATAGTATTTCACATATGGTCCATACTAGTGCTAGGTATGGACCATATGTGATGTACAATTTTTCTATATGTGATATTGTTAATTTTAAAATATTTTTTCAATAAAAGCTACCAAATTTTACTATACTTTTTAATGATGCCAGACCTTAAACTCTTTTGGAGAGATGTTTTTGCAAGTTGTTTATGCACCGTGGAGCCTGGCGGTGCTTCACAGCACCTCCTCTCGTGCATACTAACTGGACCATTCTATACCACGATTTATTTTCGGGATATGTGTTAAACAATGTATGAGGTGATAATTTTGTATTTTGAGTTGCTACCACCAATCCTATCAATAGGGATTTTGTTAGGGAAAAAAATATTTTTTAATTATTTTTTTTTATATCGGTCTTAAACTTTTTTTATTGTTTTATTTTAGCCCCACTAATGGAATTAAAAATGCAATAATTGAATTGATGATATATATTGCATTACTTAAGATATAATGAAATGCACTACATCTCTGTGTAACACTGTCAGGCATCCTACTGGATTCTACCTCTGGCAGAGCCTAAAGGGCATATGCAGAAGTCAGGCCAGGTAAACCTATTGGCTCCCTGGAAACACATTGCAGAGGGTGCTAATAGGGGGGAGAGGTAACCACTTACATGTAGTGGTCACTATTCACACATATAAGGGGTTAAGCCTCGGGTGTGGGTTGTCCTGTTTTTCGCCATAAAAGCGTCTGTCATAAACATGAGCCCCTTTAAATTTAAATTTTTTGCCCCACCGACAAAAGACGTATTGTGGTCCTTAAGGGATTAATACTAGTGATGAGCGATTGTGTCAACTATCGTTATCGGATCGATAGACGATATCGGCAATTATCATGCCGATACCGTGGCGATAATAGATTACGCCGTGCCCATTAAAGTCTAGGGGAAAGAGGGAAAACAGCTTCTTTCTTCACCCAAACGGGGGGTGTAAAAGCTGGAATTAACACCGGAAAACTGATACTTACTCTTGGGCAAACAATTAGGCAACAACGTTACAGAAAAAAAGACAGACTTTTCACTACCCCGTCCTGTCCACAGCAGACCCTTAAAGGAGTTGCCCCCCCTACAAAATTTAAAAGGGATGCATAATTTAAATACTGTGCCCTTTCCCTGGTTAGATGAAATTTCATACCTTGTGCTTGTACCTCGTCCCGTGCTGTGCTTTCAGTTGCTAATTGATCAGTTTACTTCTAAAATACTAACGGGATTTCTTATCTGATCCCTCAAAAAAAACCCAATTACAGTTCTGTTTATTTTACATAAATAAAGCTTTTTACTGTCACAGCATGGACACGCCAGACCTGTGGATGCTTCATCACTGCTATCTCTTGAACAAACAGCAGGGGGAGAATTGTTTACAGGTATACTGGGGAACTGAAAAAGCCAGGAGGTCATAAACATTTTACTCTTAGGGAAAAAAAGGGAAAAAAAGCAATATATTTGGAAAAAGTCTTTATTTTTTTTTCCCCCAATTTGAAAGCTATTTTTTGTGCGAGAAACCCCTTTAAACCCGCATGACCCACAATTAAAAATTTTCCCGAACATTATTATTTGAAACCTCATTTTTGTTGAACTGGACATTTTACTTCCCTGGGCCTGGAAGCAGCATTATCTTAAACCTTCTGACCCCAGATTAAAAAGTGCCAAAAAAGGGGTTTTTCAACCCCCATTTTTTGTTCAACAGGAATTGACTATGCCCGCCTGGACCAAGCATGACCCTAAAATCTCATACCCGCAGATTAAAAAGTGCCTGAAAAAAGGAGTCTATTTTAACCCCCATTTTAGTTTTTAACGGACATTGACTATGCTTGTCCGGACTGCACATGACCCCAAAAACCCCATGACCCCAGACAATGAGATGACGAAATTTGTGGCCGTGACTGGGAGGACAAGGAGGTAAGAGCGGATGCAGGTTTTTTGCATTAAAACCTGAAAACAATTGCCGACCTTTTCGTTACGAGATTCCCACGGGCCCCCTGACCCAGCGATACGGGCCTGGGGGTTTTCTGCAACCACGATCTGTGGCCTGCGTGTTGTCGCCAGCACTGGAAGGAGCGCCTTCTCTCATCCTCTCCTCCATGTCCAAACCCCCCTCTTTGCTCGCTTACCACCTGAATTTGCTCCATGTTCAAAAGATAAAAATTTTAAGAAGGTAAAGAGTTTTTGACAGTCTCTTATTGAAAGATGGAAAATCACAGTTATTCTTAAATCCCTCAATTTCTACAGGAATTGGGATTAGAAACAAATTTTTTTCTAGCGAAACCTGTAAAATCGTCTGTGGAAAAACCCGAAGAAAAAAATAAACAGGTTTTTCCCTTCAGTCCCAGGGATTTAAATGCCCCTTAGGACTAGGAATTGATATTTTCAACAACTACATACAATGCGCTATCTGTCCCAAAACGAGATTCCCCAAGGGCCAATAAAAAAAAAAAAGTTACAGGGATGAAAATTTGCTTTTTTTGCAGCAATGACAAACGAAAAACATTACAAAAATGTTTCTTAAAAATTGTCGTGCAACGTGGCCATTTGAAAAAAACTGGGCCGCACCCGTCAATCAGCTATTTAAAAGTTATACGGTAACAAACGGGGGGTTTTGCACCAATGCAATACCCAACTAGCAAAAAAAATTTTTCTGTACCCAAAAATTTAAGTAAAAAGGTGGCTATTTAAAAAGTGCAATACAGCTTTTAAAAAAAGTTTCGGTAAAAAAAAAAGTTTTTTTTCACCAATAAATACGCAACAGTTACTACAAAATTTCTGATTAAATTTAGGTACAAGGGGCCTTTTTGAACAAAACGGCTGCCCAAAGTGAAATACAGCTATTTAAAAAGTTATACGGATAAAAAAAAGGGTGGGTATTACACCAATGAAATACACCTGTAGTTACTAGAAAATTTCTGTACCCTAAAAAAAGTAAAAGGTGGCTCTTTGAACAAAACGGGGCCCCTGCGTCAAAGTAAAAACAGCTATATAAAATTATAGGGGATAAAAAAGGGGGGGTTTTGCACCAAAAATACACCTGCTTACTAGAAAATTTCTGTATCCAGTGTAAGTCCAAGGTGGGGCTTGAACAAAACTGGGCTGCACAAAATAAAAGGTACAATTTCACCTGTGCTGGGCCCAAAAAAATGGTAAAAAAAAAAAAACCTTTCAAATTTGTTCAAAGCAGAGTCGGCTGCAAATATAACTCTCCTTTCAAAAGCCCGCCTGTGTTGTTGTGTTTCCTACAACCCCCCCCCCCACCCCCTGTAAACGCTAGATGCTTCTTTAAAAATTCTGTTTTCTAACTAAGAGCTGAAATTCCTTAAACTAGCTTATTCAATTTCACAGCAAAAGCTAGTTGTCTATATAAATAAAGAGAATGTTCCCCTTTTAGCTGGCTGTTTGAGAGAGACCTAGCACATCCTGCTCTAGTGAGGCACTGAAACACTGATGATTGAAGGGAAACCGTTCATAAAACAAGGTCATGGTTTTTTCCCCGCCAATACAAACCCAAAAAATCACAGTCAGAGTCGCACACCCAGCCACCCCGCTCTATGCTCTAAGTGTTTTCTGCCGCAAAAAAGACAGGAAGCGCCGAAAATGGCGAGATAGTAATAGATTATATCCAAAAAATAGAGATGTTCTCCAGCTCCTTCGTATCAGACTTTATTTCAAAAAGAGATTAAAATTCCATAATAGTATACATATTCTCTCACGCGTTTCGGGTATTCCAACCCTTAATCATAGCATAACCTTATACATTCAAGAACAGAAACTAAATACCTTCAGTCCGGAAATGACAATTCACACTCCACGTCATGATCACATGACACCTATTGAAACACACCAAATAGGTAAGACACATAAAATATATTAATACTGTTATGGATAATTAATAATAATATAAAATATCATTCCTATAATTCAAACCATATGGTATCCAGTGTTTAAGTTAAAAATCCAGAAAGCTTCTCGTTTTAAAAGTAATTGTTTTAAATTCCCTCCTCGGGGACCAAGCTTTACCTTTTCTATGCCAAAGAAACAGAAATTGGACATATCGCCCATATGAACTGTTGAAAAGTGTTTGGAAGCTCCAGAAACATTCACATGTCCTATGTTCTTTATATGGGAGATATGTTCATAAATTTTGCGTTTCAACTTTCTAATAGTATGACCAACATAGATGAGATCACATTGTCTACATTTTATGGCATAGATCACTGATTCAGAATTACAATTTATAAAGCTGTCAATACTGTAGGCAGGGTCACCCTGTCTGGCAGAGAAGTGTGTAACATGTTCTGTGTATTGGCACATATTGCACCGCAACCCTCTGCATTGGAAGTTACCTTTAACCGATAGCCATGAGATATCGCTGGCAGTATCACTAAAAAGGCTTGGGGATAACATCATTGCTAAAGAACGTCCACGTTTAGGTACATATCTAGCCACTTTGCTGAGAATCTCCGCCGTTGTTTTATCTTGACACAGAACAGGTACATTTTTCTGTATAAATTTGGTAATCTGTTTATATTGATTACTATACGCTGTTGCAAATGTCAAGGGGGCAGTGGTTACATTTTGTTATTTTTTCGGCTCATTATATATTAGATCTTTCCTATCCCTCTTTATCACTAAGCATTTGGCCCTATCGATGTTCCATCTTGGGTAGCCTCTTTTTTTCAAACTTTTTGGATTACATTATTTTGTATAGCTAATTCACTACTGTCGGAGCATAATCTCTTCGCTCTAACAAACTCCACGACTGGTATGGCGTTTAAAGTATGTGCTGGATGGTTACTGTTTGCGTGCAGTACTGTGTTCCCCGCACTGCTTTTTCTATACAACGATGTACAAACAATGTTGTTCTTAATATATAAATGTACATCTAAAAAATAAGCTTGAGTTTTGCTATTAACAGAAGTGAACTGTAAATTTAGCTGGTTTTCATTCAAATAGGTCACAAAGCGGCCAATGTCTGAATCACTGCCTTCCCACACCACCAATACATCGTCGATAAATCTGCCAAAGTATTTTATACAGCTGAAAAAGGGATTATTAATAGAAAATATATTTTTCCTCCCACCAGGCCATATACAAATTGGCCAGGGAGGGGGAAAACTTAGCCCCCATCGGGGCACCTTGTACTTGTAGGTAATATATTCCATTGAACATGAAAAAATGATGTTTTAATAAATAATCAACCAACTGTAAAATGAACTCAATAAGATCTTCAGAATATGAATCGTCGCTATAGAGGTGGTGTGCCAGAGCAGTCAGAGCCAGATCGTGCGGTATGCATGAATATAATGCGCATACATCGCACGTAATCCAAGAGAAGTTGTCGCTCCAGGAAAAATTGTCAAAAGTTCTAAGGATTTGTGTGCTATCTTTTATATAGCTAGGTGTACACGTAACCAAGGGTTGAAGCAACTCATCTACCCACGCACACACCCTTTCATTAAGGGAACCTATTCCTGCTATAATAGGTCTCAGAGGGGGGGAAATGGTGGACTTGTGTACCTTAGGAAGTCCATGGAAGATAGGTGTAATGGGATCTTTTACCATCAGGTATCTAAACTGTTTATCATCGATGATCCCTTGATGTACTCCTTCCCTTAGTAAATCAGACAAAATGGCGCTATATTCATTTGTAGGGTCTCCTTTTAACCTCATATACGTAGATCTATCTCCTAATATATTTAGTGCAGCCTCTTTATATATATCACTGTCCATGACCACCACCTTCCCCCCCTTATCGGCCATCTTAATCACAATGGCTTTTTCTTCAGTTAACTGTTTCAGAGCAATTCTTTGTTTTTTAGATAAATTTGATACAAAATCCTTGGTTTGACAATCAGTATGCAAATCCCTTAATTCCCTTTCCATTATGTGTTGGAAACTATCAAACGCTTCTGTGCGTGTTCTAATAGGTAAGAATGAGGGGTTAGGGATATTAAACAATGCTTCTCCAATGGTGTAATCCCTACAAGTGCTACTATTAATTTCTAGAGATTTAAGATCTAATAAAGCTCCATGTTCTTGGAAAGGTAGATCAACATATTCATTTTCCTTCCTATCACTGATCTCTCCAGTAGGAAAACTACTATCACAATTTTCATTGTCATAAAAATGTTTGCGTACTGTCAATGCACAAATGAATTTATTTATATCTACAATGTTATTAAACAAATTAAAATTGCTCATAGGAACAAAACTAAGTCCCAAACCTAATACCGATAATTGATCAATTGATAATTGATAAATAATTGATCAGCAGTCAGTTGCCTAGAGGAAAGGTTAAGCACGTTATCCATTTGTGGGTTCAAGTCAGAGGTTAGTGTGTCCTTAATAATAGATTATGTGCAGATTCTCACCTAAAATATCGCATGATCGGAACTTTCCGATCAACCTAAAAATCGTGCCGATTTCAACTTTGTCGATTATAATCACTCATCCCTAATTAATACTTGTGGTCTGGCCATGGGTTGGCTAAGATGGGATTACTTTGTACCCACCATGGAATCTACCATGTGTGTGCTGTAAAAATATATATTTATCTCGATCAGTATTCTTTTACTAACATCTGGCAATATAACAAATAAGGTCAATGCAAGGGGAATACACTGTCAAGTTTAAATTAGATAGGAGACCAGGGTTTGTCTTTTTTTTAAAGTGGTTTCGTAATTCAAAATTTTAAAATGGAACTATTTATGTTGGTGCATATCAAAAAAATTAGAATATCTCTGAAAAGATAGTTGATATAAATAAGTTAAGTCAAATAGAGAAACTCTATGTTTTAAAGTGTATAACTCTTTCAGTATGCATTAAAAAATTTTAAATATTACTTTTGTGGCCCTATAAAACATAAAAGAAAGTCTGGAGAACCCTTTAATTTCAATGATTTTCAAATTTTTTGAGTTGCACTTTGTGTTTTAATAATATATTTTTAAAATTTTTTTATATATATATTTAATTTATATATAAAACAGCAGCACTAGTAGGAACCATCCTAATGAAAACCGGGTTCGCGAATGATAAAACTTGGAGAATAGTTTCATCCTTTAAAATAAAAAAAGTTCTTCACAGCCTTTTCTGGTTTAAAAAAAAAAAACCCATTTTTTTTTCCAACATGTTACACCGACGTTTGGGCCCCCCTCACAGCCTTTCCCTTTTCTTGAAAGCCGAAAAACGTCGGTGTAAGGGCTTTGTGGAAATAAACTGTTTTTTCTTTTTCGCCTGGAAGCCTGGAAGAGTGCTGTGAAGAACTTTCTTTATTATATATATACACACACACAGTGGGGAAAGTAAGTATTTGATACACTGGAGATTTTGCAAGTTTTTCCCCCACATAAAGGGAGAGGTCGAAATTTTTTTTATCGTAGGTACCTTTAATTGTGGAGACAAAATTTCTTAAAAAAAAAAAAGCCAAAAAATCACATTGGATGATTTTTTAAATAACAAATTGCATTTTATTGCATAAAACAAGTATTTGATGCAATAGAGAAGCAGAACTTAATAAAAAAAAAAAGTAAAAAGAAACCTTTGTATAAGTGTTAGCGATTTTATCGACAAAAATTTTTTGAAATCGGGAAACCAAGGGTTTTTAGGGTGTGAAATTTTTTCAGATCATGCAATTTTTTAAAAAGGTTAAAAATCGATGCATAACTATTAAGATTGCGCCATTTTTTGGCGCTTCCTTTTTCATTTTTTTGGTGGCCAGCAAAATCAGTTTTTACCAGAATAGAGCAGGGGGTGAGATGTGTGTGGGCGAAGTCATGACTGGGTTTTTGTTTGTATGGTTGCATTGGCGGAAAAATCACAAAAACCCCCCCCCTGTTTTAACATAAACAGCCCTCCGGTTTTGCCTTAAAGTGTTTTAACTCTCATGGAATAGGACGGCCTTTGCTTGGACCCGACACGAAATTATTTTTTTGCCAAGGGGAAACCCTAATTACGTTTTTTTTCCCCCCAATTTATAGTTGGATTTTAAGTTTTATTGTTGCTAAGAGTTTTAAGCCTCTAAAGTGTAAATAAACGGGGGGAGCGGGGGGGGGGGGGGCCCGCGGGCGCAAGAAAAGTTTTATAAAACGGGGAAAAATTCCCAAGTTTGTGAGACATTGATGAAAGTTTATTTTTAAAGTTTTCTAGTTTCCTGGTTTGGGGGGCCCCCTGCAATTGGATAAATTTTTAGAAACTGAGGTCCCTTTTGGTTGGGAAAAAACTATTTTATTTCGAAACATTTATTGGGGGTGTTTCTTTTTCAATTTTACCCATTCACCTTATTGTTTCCACCGGGTTTTAAAATAGCAAGAGTCAGACAGGTTTTTTGGGGGGAAAAAAATGTTGTTCATGTTGTGGGTTTTTTTTGACTTTTGGGGGAACCGTTTGTAATTGGGAGGGGAAATAAATTTTTTAAAACAGCAATTTATGTCCCACGGTGAATTGGGGGGGAAAAAATAAAAAATTTTTTTTGTTTTTGGAAAAATTTTTCAAATTTTTTGTTTTTTTTAATTTTGCGACCAGTTTTTTTATTGCGAGCATAAAAACTAATCTTAAAACAGCAATTTAAGTACCACGGGTGAATTGAAAGGTGCAAAAAATACGTGTTTTATACGAAAAATAACAGATACGGTTTTTTTTGATTTTTTGGCAAACCACTTTGTTTTTTGACGCAGCATCACTTAAATCTTAAAAACGCAATTCTATAGTCACCACGGTAAATTGAAAGGTGCAAAAAATACCGTGTATTATACGAAAACAAAACCCAAAGGGTTTTTTTTTGATTTTTGCGCACCCAGCTTTGTTCATTGACGGCATCCACGAAAATCTTAAAACAGCAATTTTTTATGTCCACGGGTGAATTGAAAGGTGCAAAAAAATCCCTGTTTATAGAAAAAACATAAAATACGTTTTTTTTTTCTTTTCGCACCCAGCTTTTTCTTTGAGCGCATCCCGTAAATCTTAAAACAGCAATTCTTAGTCCCCACAGGTAAAAGAAAGGTGCAAAAATACCGGTATTATACAAAAACTAACAGATACGGTTTTTTGACTTTTGCGCACCCGCTTTGTTCATTGACAGCATCCACGAAAATCTTAAAACCAAAATTTTTTGTCCCCACGGTGAATTGAAAGGTGAAAAAAACCGTGTATTTACAAAAACTAACAGATACGTGTTTTTGACTTTTGGCACCGCTTTTTTCATTGACGCAGCTTCCAGAAAAATTTTAAAACAGAAATTTCTAAGTCAACAGGGAATTAAAAGGGTGCAAAAAAAAGTTATTATACGAAAACATAACAGATACGTTTTTTTTTATTTTGCGCACCCTTTTTTTATTGACGCAGCATCCACGTAAATCTTAAACAGAAATTCTTAGTCCCCCAAGGTTGAATTGAAAGGGCAAAAAATCCCGTGTATTTACGAAAACATAACGTACGTTTTTTTTTCTTTTGCGACCAGCTTTGTTCTTTGACGTGACCCCGGAAAAATTTTAAAACGCAATTCTATATCACACAGGTAAAATTAAAAGGGTGCAAAAAATCCCGTGTATTTAAGAAAACATAACAGTCTGTTTTTTTATTTTTCCCACCCGCTTTTTTCATTAGCGACCACGTAAATTTTAAAAACGAAATTCTTAGTCCAAGGTAATTTTGGAAAGGTGCAAAAAAATACCGTGTATTTTCGAAAAAAAAAACAGAAAAATTTTTTTTTTGACTTTTGCCACCAGTTTGTTTTTGACCCTCCATTTAAATTAAAAAAACAGTTTTTTTTATAGTAAAAGGGATTGAAAAGGTCCAAAAAATTTCGTTTTTTTTCGTAAAACAAAACAAAGTTTTTTGTTTTTGGGGCCCCCAGTTTGTTCATTGCGAAAATCTTTCCCTTTTTTTAAAACGCAATTTATATCCCCAGGGTTGAAATAAAAAATCCGTTGTTTATGAAAAACTCGATCGGTTTTTTTTAAACTTTTCGCCCCACTTTTGTTCTTTGGGACCCCGCATCCGTAACAAAAAACAGCATTTCTTGTAACATGGGGGAAAAATCCATTGTTGAAGACCCTTTTATGACAAAAATGGGTTGGGGTCAGAAGGCAGTTAAAAGATCAAGAGGGTTTTCTGCTTGAGCCCTGTTACTGTTGCCATCGGGAGGTGAAGGAAGCCGGGGCAATCGGCAAAAATCCCAGGCGGTGGAAAGCCTTGCTTTCCCCTTGCTTGTACCCCGCGTTCGGATGCAGAAAGTCGGCGACCAAAGTCCCTGTGTTTATTATGATAATGATGACGACATTGCGGGGTTTCCTCCTGGTCTTTCCCCAAATTTGCTTGCGAGCGCTTTTACACGGGGGAGGAGGAAGACGAGGGGGGAGGTCAATACGGGGCCCCCCAAAAAGGGGGAGGGGGATCGCAGAAGTCCGCTGATTTGATTCCCCCAGCCACGGTCACGAAAAAACCCCGCTCCCCTTTCGCCGTCAAAAAGGTCCCGGCCTCTAAAACCCGGGGGCCCCTTTTTGAGCAAAACCCCTGATTTTCCCAGCGATGTCATAGCCGCCTTGCCCTAAAACGATGTAAGGCAGAACCTTAAAGGGTTAACACCACCCAAAATGTTATCCAGCAGCGAATGCTGAGTTGAAAAGGGGGGGAAACTTGGCCAAAAAAGGGCCCGACCAACGCCGGGGCCCCCAAACCCCTGTACACCCTCTGTCTCCGTTCCCCCTCTCCGCCACCCCCAAGCGTTCCTCAGTGCCCATGTCTCTCGAGTATGATCAGGGATCAGCCTCCGCTTTAGCCCCCACCGTCGCCCGAGTAACCACCGCACCCCAGAGACCCATCCTAAAAACCCTTCTCCTTTGCCGTTTGAGACCCGCATGCCGTACACGGCGTCTAGCATAGCCTTTGTTTCCCGGTTTTGGGGGGGAGAAGAAACCTTTAAACCCCCATCCCAAAGCCAAAAAACCTTTTAAATTTGGCATTGCCCGGCTTTTGGCTTGGAAAGTTTGCCTTTCCGTCTGGGGGACACGATGGGTTCGCCCGTCATGGCCCTCGCCTGCCCCCCAAAACAGATGCCCAGGGCTTTCTTTTCCAGAAAAAAGCCCTCCTGCCTTGGCCCCGCACGTGTCAAACTAAAAAATTTTAAGCGGTTGTTATCTGGTCCGGAAAGCCCTTCACCACCGAACATGGGATATAAGCCGGCCAAGGCCCCTATATCTCTTGGCAGTCACGGGGGAGTGGGGGATGTCTTGGGGGGGGCGGTGGCTCTTGGCTTGCGCCGCTCTTCAAAAAACCCCAGGGATTTGGGGCAGGGGTCTTCCCCCAAGGTCTTTGGTGGGATCAGTGCCCCAAGACAAAGGGGGTGTTGAAATTAATTTTCCTTGGAGACCGTCCACACACAGGTCGGGCTGTGGGGGGGCTCTCCCGCAAGGAGAACCGAGGCTGGTGGGTGACAAAACCTTGTGCCAGGCAGGTGGTGTGCGATAACGGGGAAATCTTTCTGGCCCCCCCTTAAGATCGGTAGGTGGAGCCCTCCTTGCCTGGCAATGTCCGAAAACCCTTTTCGTCCCCGAAATTTTAAAGAGCTACCCGGTCTGGACGCCTCTGAAAAGGCTTGAGGTCTGAGTTTGCACTTCCCAGTTCGCACCCTGCTTCGTCCCCCTGGGGCGTTGCAGCGTAGCTCGGGCCCCCCCGTCAAAAACCGTCTCATTGTTAATGTGGCATCACCTGGGAATTCCACCCCTCCACATGCCTAGCGATTGTGGGGGGCGCAATGATTCCCCAGTACGAATGACAAAAGGGCCTGACAAGCAAACGGTGCGGACCTCGGGGTGTGAGCCCCCCCGAGAGTGGAGAGGTGAAAGAAACTCTGACCATCCCTTTGCCCGTTTTGAAAAAGCCCCAAAATGGCAGTGGGACGTGCCCATGTCAGCAGAGATGTGGGGATCTTGTTCTTTAACGATCTTGGACACTCTGAAAAAATTCAGGTCCCGCCAGCGACGGAGGAGGAACGGACACAGGGTGGAGACACGAACCTTTTTTTTCTCCAAAACCCAAACCCCCCATTTCCAATTTTATCGGTCTTTTATTTGGCAGTGGGTTCAGGGTCCAGAGTAGTGCAAGGCGGCAAACCCCCCGCTTCAGGGTGCATCATTGAGGCAAAGTCAGGGCTTGTTGAAGCGTGCCCCGGGGAAGCGGAGGGGAGGGGTATTCCTAGAAAACCCGAAGTCCCCTCCCCTTGGAAAGAAGTTGGCGTGAATTTTAGGCAGATGAGGAAGATGGTTGCTATGCCCCTCACCCGAGGCTTGTAAAATTAAGGCTCCATCTCTCACAGAGTGCTTGGATCTCCATTTCCTCCCAAAATGATCCTCCATTAAGGCCCTCAAAATGAACAAAAAGTTACTGGGGGCCACCCTCCTGGATCCCCGGGACAAAACAAAACTACACTTTCCTTTCCCCCCACCCAAATAGAGAGTAAAATGAGGAAAGGAGACTTTGCGATTGACCCAACGGAGACCTCTGTTGCGTTGCTTTTACGTTCTTCAAAAGTCACGGTGGGAAAAAGCCCCGCGTGAAGCAGTAGAGTGCCAAAAAAACTGTGCGGCGCAGCGGCAGCAGCAGGGAAAGGTGGCGAAGCCTAATGGGGACCTCTGCAACTTTATTTTCCCCCTCACCAAGCATGCAATGAGGCCAACCCAAAAACCCCAGAACTAGCTTAAGATCCATGGTGCCGACTTTCTGCGTTCAACACGATGTTTTTTATGTGTTTTTCCCGGACCCCCAAAAGACTTTTGGGTATCCAAAGGACGAAGGCCCGGCTGGCCGCCACGCCCTAGAGGTTTGTCCTGCCCAGAGCCGCGCATATCTAGGGGACCTTAAGCAATCCGGAGGAGTCATTTCAGACAAAAGCTTCCCGGGTTTCCAGATAATGTGGATCGTTTTTACTTTCACAAGATGAATCAGCAGGATCTCTGATGTTTTGGCCCCCAAATTTGGGGGTCAACCGTTAGTTGTGGTCTACTTCACATTCTCTCCAAAAAGAAAAGGGCCTCTTGAAAAAAAATTTTTTTAAAAATGTCATTTCTTACTGCATTTTTATTCTCAATTCCAACGTTCATTTTGCTGGTTTGCGTGAGGAACTAAAAAAAACCCTAAGGTTTATGACAAAAACCCCTATTCCATTTACTCACTTCATCTTTAAATTTTTACTTGTCAATGGTTTTTTTTGGGGGCGTTGCCTACAATTTTTTAACAGTGGCTGAGAATTTTATTTATAATTTTTTGGGGGCATGTTGTGTGGATACGCAATAATCTGGGCCTTTGGAACGAAAAAATGGCTTCTAAGTGGCATTTCCTTCACAATTTAACAGTGGGAGAAAATCATATTATAATTTTTGGGGTATGTTGCGTGAGATAAAGCTAAATCTGATCCTTTTTAACAAAAGTGGGTTTTAAGTGGCATTTCTCCCTCACCAATTTTTAAAGTGGGTGAGAAGTTTATTTATAATTTTTTGGGTCATGTTGCGTGGATACGCAAAAAATCATGGTCCTTTTGGGAAAGAAAATGTGGCTTCAAGTGGCATTTCTCCTTCATAATTTTTTAACAGGGCTGGGTCTTTTTTTTAATTTTTTTGGGTCTGCTGCTTTGAAATGCAGCAAATACTAAGGTCCTATTTAAAAAATGTTGTTTTAAAAGACATTTGTTCTTCACAATTGTCAAAATGGGGG
The DNA here is from genome assembly GCA_025379985.1 of Phyllomedusa bahiana. Lineage (NCBI taxonomy): Eukaryota > Metazoa > Chordata > Amphibia > Anura > Hylidae > Phyllomedusa > Phyllomedusa bahiana. Next base: position 60,151 of record JAODAL010002877.1, read on the forward strand.
TCATGGGGGCATGTTTTGAAATTTTTTTTTGGGGGATTTTGCTGTGACATCGCTATTTCTAAGGTCTATTCTAAAAAAAAGTTTTTTCAAAAGACATTTGTTCTTCACAATGGTCAAGAGGGGGGCCAAGGATGATGGTGGCGCAGAAAAGGGAAAAGGTAGGACACTGTTAATGGACCATATTTCAAAATGGGCTTGTTTTTGCAAGATTTTAAAACGCTTTAATCCCTTTATTGAGACAACCATTTTTAAAACAATTAAAAAAGGAAGCAAAAAATGGTGGGATTTTCCCTCCGATTTTAAAAATGTGTTTTTAGAATTAAAGTCAAAAAACTTGGACACGGGGCGAGAAAAAAGTAAAAAGACCATTTCCCCAGCACGTTGGTAAAAAAGAGAAAAGAAAAGCCAAGATAAAGGGGACCGGGGGTAACAGAGCGTTAAAAACCAGTATTTCCCCGTGAAGCTCAATTGGTCCACACTATACAAGGGGCAAGCGCTACCCAGGGGGAGTTGTGTACTTTGGGAAAGGTGGATTTTCACCTTCCCCTTCCCCCTCTTTCACAGACGTTTTCTTGTCTGCGTATCAGGGCATTTTTAAACCTGGTGTTAATAGATGACGGATGCAGCCTGGGCTCTCACCGACCACTGTAAATCCGGCCCTGGGGGCATGTGTGGGCCCCAACGGTTAGTCAATGTTCTGAAACTAAAAGGTGGGTTTGAAAGACCTTTTTTTCCGGACTTTTTTTAATTTGGGGGTCTGCAGGTTTTTGGGTCATTTTGTGGCCCCGGGCAGGATGTCAATGTCAGTTCAACTAAATGGTGGTTTAAAGACTCCTTTTTCCCGGGACTTTTTAAAAGTGGGGGTCATGCAGGTTTGGGGCTCAGCTGTGGAAGGGGAGGGGGGTCAATGTCCCCGTGAAACTAAAAAAGGGGTTGAAAGATCCTTTTTTCCCGGCATTTTTAAATGTGGGGGTTTGCAGGTTTGGGGGTCATGCTGGTTCCCGGACAGGGTATTCATTGTCCAGTTCAAAAAATGATGGTTTCATTTTCCATGCCTTCTGGGGATTTTTAAATTTGTGGGTGATGCAGGTTTAAGGGTATGCTGTGGTACAAGACAGGGATAGGAATGGTTGTGACTTTTTTTTTTGTGGCTTTTATAGCCTAAGTGTTGTGCCTAAGATGTAGCAGGTATCCATTTGACTTTTTGTGGCTGTTAAATTCCCGCTTTTTCCCCCCTGTTTGGGTGTAAAATGAAAGGGGTTGTTGCTCTCCCATAACTTTAATGGTCTCGGGGATGATTGACTATGATATCGAAAACCTTATCGTGGGGGCCGCTAGACACGATCCCCATGTCGAAGCCAACGTAACGCTCAACACTACCTTTGTTTGCAAATACAAAGGTCAGACGTTTCTGTATTCTTGACCAAGTTTGTGCACACTGCGCAGGGATTTTGGCCACCTCCAACAGATCTTCTCCAGACTTTCAGGTTTCGAGTTTGTCGTGGGTACATTGAGTTTCACTCCCCCCCAAAAATTTTCGATTTTGGGGTTCAGGTCTGGGGGACTGGGGTAGACCCCTCCCGGACCTTAAATGCTTCTTTTGAAGCCCCCTCCTTATATCCCTGGGTATTTGTTTGTACATTGCCTGCGGAAAACCCCCCAAATCCACTTCAAAGCTCTTAAAGAAAGGGAAGGGAAATTGTTTGTGAAAAAACTCACAAAACTTTGGGCCCCTCCTCCCCCCTTCAATATAGTGCAGTCATTCTGCCCCCTTTGCAGAAAAGCACCCCCAAATTTCTTTGCATTGTTCACACATTCAGTCATTTTGCAGTATGTGTTGTAAAATAAAATTTTTATTGCTGAAGACTATTGATCACGCTTGTTGTTAGCAACCAAGTTGCTGTTTCCTAACCTCAGTACTGTCATCTTAACTATATTTTACATAATAGTGAAAACAAGTCAATTTATTGTTTAAAAAAAAAAAAAAAATAACCAATACATTTTTCCTATTCAGCTTCTCCATGGGTGGATAAGAGCAGAACTCCAAACAAAATTGATCTTTATGATGTGCGGAGAAGACCATGGTGAGTGGACTTGGTTTATTTATTTTATATATTGTTGTACCATGTTAACCAAAAGGCAGTGGATAAATGCTATTAACATAACTGTGAAAAAGGATGGGAATGCGTAAACATGGATCATTTGGTCTTACGGCTTCATTATTTTTCATAATGAAAGCACATTAAATAGTATTGCTTACAACTTACATTGTAATGAACGGGGTGTTGAAGGGTGTGGTTTGGAGCCCTTTAAATAGAATTAAAGGGACGCTTTTTTCTATGTTAATTAGAAAATGTGACCCTAAGCTGTTGAAACACCACAGAACTAAATATGGGGCCTCATTAATTATCCTGTATTAAAAACTTTTTATTTCTGTATCGTAAATTAAATTTTTGTGTATTTCTTATTGTTTTTGATAAACAATCCAATGATTCAAATAACCTGTCTAGGAAATAATTTATTCTGTTAGTGCATTATAAGCAATATCTAGTACATCTTAATTAGTACCTAATTTGCAAAACAACACATTTTCTAATCTCATTGTGCTTAAATTTCAATGATTACAACCTTGTTAAAACTATGTGTTTACATTATCACAGATAGCCAAGGGTTTTGTATTGAAATCCCTTCTAGAGAACCCAAAAATATAGAGGTAGGGGTGTCTAGTTTCTATAAAAAGAAATATCAATTAGAGAACTATGTTCCATACAGCTGCATCCTTGAAATTCTTTTGTTGTACTCTTTATTATAAGATTCAAAATAGATGTTGAGAGTTTGAGTGGGAAGGTAACTACATGATGTTCTCTACTTTTGTATTCATGAAATACCTAATGCACTTTAGCCTCAATATAACTGAAGGCCATTCAGGTTCCTTTTTCAAAAGACCTTTAGTTTATTACTGAAAACATCTTTCTCGTACCGTTTCACTGGGACACAATTAAACCTTTCCTGATACAAACAACTCGGATAAATACAGTGCCTGCAATTAAAACAAGGTTACCATAAGTGGATACATAGAAAATGTGGTAAACATATTTGTAAGCAAAAGACAAAAAAAATTATACTAATCCATTTTCTATAACAGCTGATCTCTGTGTCATTTACCAAATAATGACTGTAAACTGGAAATGTAGAAAACCATTCTGAATTTAATTTCACACTGTAAATATATTAGAATTAAATAGTTTTAGTCATTTTTACTCAACCCCAAATATAAAATTTTGGGGTATGTCCACATAGCGTATAGCGGTGCATACCTGTGGCCAGTGCGTACTGTCAACAACGCTTCCACTGATTTTCAATTTAGTCATGTCACTTCTTTCTCACGCCTCCCAGTACATGCTAAGGAATAAGTCTGCAAATCATAGCACTCATCGAGTGTTATGATTTTACCATATTTGCAGGGTGTATTTCGGGTGTATTGCAATTTGTAGTATGACCCGCAAATACGCCATGTGAACATACCCGTAGATTCAAGGGATGTATTAAAAAAAACTAGATTTAGATTTTATTTTTGTGCATAGATGAAAATTGTATTTCTCTTCTTTAATAGTAACAGTTTGTGAACTGATACATATTTTCATTTTCTATTTATCATTAGGTACATTCAAGGAGCTGCATCTCCAAAGGACATGCTTATTCTGGTGGATGTGTATGTATGCCTTTACTTATCTTTTGGGGTATTTGTGTGAATCACTGTATATTTTTCTTTTTTCTCACTTTTAATGCATTTTTGTAACATGCTCATTTTGCTGAATGTTTATAAAATGGCAGCATTGTCTAAAAATGTGTGTTGTAGTCTAAAAATATGTTGTAAATAATACTCTTTGGAATTTCATACTTGAGCTTCCTACAGTTTTACATCCGATATTGGGTAACAGGAAGCTCAGTTTTTTGTCTAGAGACCAGGTGACCAAAGGGATTTGGCTTTTTTACCAGGCAACCTTTGGAGCCTCAATCCTTTGGTCATGTGTCCCAAAACTTTTAACATGAGGTTGACTTACACTCCCTTGTTTCAGTTCCGAGATTGAAATTGGGATATACACTGTGACTGAGGTTGGTAGGAAAGAAGATAGGCAAAGCGCAACAAAGGATTCTTGGACTTGTAGGTTTACAGTGTAGTAAAGTTAACAGTATTTTGCTCAGAGCACCTTTAAGCAAGATAAAGATTTGGACAAGCAAAGTTTTTTTTCCATTTTTTTTTTTTTTTCACTAGACAACACTAATTGTAAAGTTAAGCTTTACTGTATTGTTTTCTTTCATGTTTCATAAATGTGCTAACATGTTACAGTGGATTAAAAGAATTATGAAAATATATACTACAGTTAAGGTGTGTTCACGCAGCAGTGGACAAATACCGGTCGGTTTACCCGGCCGGTATTTGTCCGGTTTTGCGGCCATCCCCACGGCCGCGGGGGGGGCGGCTTTCCTCCGCGATGAGCGGAGAAGAGTCCTCCCATTGAGGTGTTCAATTGTTGAAAAAGACTTAGGGTGACATATATGTACGGGCTGCGCCAGTATTCTGGTGTCCTTTCAGCACCAAACTGTCACAGTCCTGTTCTCAAGATGTATGAGCAGGTGCACTCGAAACTTACACAAAAAATAGAAAGAGAGGGTAGCCTAACACCCAATAAAACATAACTTTTAATAAATAATTAATCATAAAGTCCATACAATGCGCTATACTCCCCCTAACAACAATATCTAAATCTCTAACTACAAAACCCTATTATCCCCTAAAGTAGGCTAAAATAGCTCCACCTATAGAAACTAAAGTTAAACTTATATACAGTAGAAATAGGGTATTAGTAGTATAGTACAATCAATAATCTCCAATAGGACCAACTAAATTCCAATACAACTGATGCATTTCCTCCTCTAATGTGAGGATTCATCAGGGCAAATTCCACCAAAATGGTTACAGAAATACCAATTAAGGTCCCCCAGAGGAAAAGCAATATCCAATATCGCCAATGAGATAATATAGGATACATCAATAATCCACACATAGAAAATATATAGTGGATAAACAGTTATTTCAAGCTATCATGACATTGTCCATAATCATATACACATAAAAGAGGGACAAAGATACAGTAATCACATTAACCACATTAGTATCATATCTTCCTTTAACTGACACTCAATGTGACTATCAAAGCCCACTCAATAAAAAGAACGATATTACCCAATAGAAGATAGGTGGCCTCCTTTGATGGGGAAAGCTCTACATTTTAGCCCCACTGATTTCAAGAGCTGACAATCATTCTTATGCTTCTTAGATAGGAAAGGCCAAACTTAGGCGCATTTTGTGGCGCCCATGGCACTTTATAATGTGCCTAAGATGTGGGGGCGTTCTAGAGACGTGTCGCACTACAACCGTATGATTCTAAATATTTATGACTGGAGGACAGCAAAAATAGGTGCATTACTGCTGGAACAGGTAGATCATGTTAAAAGTGGTTTACCTGAACCTGAGTTGTCATAGTGGAACTAGAAGACGCCAAATTTATGACCCACAGTAGAACAGGTTCATACATTCTGGCATGTTCTACACTGCTTTAAAGCTATTTAGAAATGGCCTCTTTGCGCCTAGATCATAAATGTTGCCATTAGTCTTAGTCAAGTACAACAAATGTAGGTTACAATATTAAAAATGTGCTACAGATCTCTAAATGCTCCAATGTTATAGCAAGGTAAAAGCACGCTAGAAGGGGTATATTTTTTTCTTAATTACATGTTATCACTGGTTTCTTTGTGGAATATACAATAAAAACTTCAATTTTATTTTAATGCTTGAAGCATTCAATATACCCTGTTCCCCTGACAGTGCCGTTATTAATGGAGGAGTGACTAGATACAGGAGCACAAGTAGGCTAGCTATGCAGAGTACGAGGTAACTGTGCATTAGATTACCACCTACCACACCTAAATAGGCTATTTAAAATCAGAGGATCCACAATACCAGGCATTCAATATGTCAGTACCTCCTGTACCCAATGAAACGTGACAGACCTGGGTTAATAAAGTACACCTATTTTGTCATTTTTATCCTTTGCGTGCTGCAACATTTTTTGGGATTTTGTATTCTTGGTCAGGGCTGGTTGGGCATTCTCATTATCCTATTTTGACTTAAGTGCTGCATTTTTACTCCCATTTTTATATATTTTTGTTGCCACTTAGTTATAGTTCTATATTTTGAGTGAAAATGTGAGAGATTGACATCTCTTGCTTTCCATAGAGGACTCTTTGTTAGGTTAATGTCAGGGGGAAAAGCATCAAGCCTGATGTGTCTAGTAGATTGCTTTGTACTAAAAAATCTATTCTCTAGTTTGTCGCTTTGATGGAATAGATTGCATCTGATGTTTTAAAAGGATTGAAATAATTTTATATTACTGAAATGTGTTTCAACAGCATTTGCAATACCTCCTGCTTGAGCTTTGCCCTGAAGCAGACAAGCTGCAATTTAGATCTCTAAAATACCTATTATCCGACAGAGGAAGAAATGGACGGACATAGAGAACCAAGAAAAGATTTTAAATTAATTTAATTGACATTGCATCTGAACCTGATTAGGGTTTTTTAGACTGATTTATTTTTGTAACCCATCTCGTGCTCTTATTTCTCTTTTTAAAGGAGTGGGAGTGTCAGTGGACTGACACTGAAGTTGATAAGAACCTCTGTGTCTGAGATGTTGGAAACTCTTTCTGATGATGATTTTGTGAATGTTGCTGCTGTAAGTAACTCTGATAGAATATTAAGTCTATATTTATTTGTACGTTAATTTCTAGTGCTTTTTTTTTGTGACACACATCACCTATGAATTGTCAAGTTTCTAAACTTTAGTTCTGACCTGATGTAATCTTGTAGAACTGATAAAACCAAAACATTTACAGTGTTTTCCCCTGTATTAAAGTATATCTATAGTGGTTAATCAAAATCATCTGAGCACTGGACAGAAGAAGAATCTCCATATATCTTGTAATTTACAAACTTTGGGGTAGTTCAAGCAGTTTAATCCACTCATCATAAAGTAATGATGACACATGTAGAGGCAGATACTACTAACAAGTTTATAATTGCTGGGAATTTTTATTTTTCATTTACTACTTCATATGAGCTGAGAAACTCCCTTTTTGTAAGCAATGGCACATCTTTGATTTCCAGTCGAGTTCTGTTTGTTTACCTCTTTTAGAAATAAAAATGAATTATGGGTTGTATTTTACCTAACATCAATCTGTAAAGATGCCAGGTTTGGGTCATTAGAAGAATCCAGATGACCCTTAGGAATTTTGTTGTAAGTCAGACCTGCACAATTTGGCAGGACTTGTGGGGCTACAACTGCCCCAAAAATGGCCTTGTAATGGACGGGAAAGCCCCCAAACTGCATGGGAATCCCTGTCCTGCCCAAAAAGCACCACCAAACTGCCCAGGAATGCCCACTATGGGGTGGATTTTGTACCAGCCACCACCCTTTGTGGTCCAGTTTGCCAACCGCTCAAAATCGTTTGGTGGACCACATATTGTGTAGGCCTATCATAAATAGACAGCAATGTCAAATAATAATTTCAATTCATTTTGAAGCACTAAACATCTTTATCAGTTAAAATGAGACTCAAGATTCACTTTACCTAGCGAAGAGGTTAATGTCTCCTTTTAGCTGATAAAGAGGTTTATGTTTCTTTTTATATGATTAAGAGGTTTATGTCTCATTTTGACCGATGCAGCGATTTACTGCCTTAAGACATGTTGTTTGTTTGAAACTAATGAAATTGCCATTATTTGATGTCCTGATCACTGGTTCAATGACGAGCCTTGAAGGGATGTGCCAAAATTGTTGCCAATTTTATAAATAAAATTTTATAATAATAAAGAACAAGAAATCACACCATAAGCAGTAGCACATCTCTAGGAATTCAAGTCAAATTACTGATCTGTAATGCAGAACTCAGTTTAAACTTAGACCAGGCAGAATAAGGATGCTTCAAACTATTCACAGTGGTTCATAATTTATAATAAATTTGACACATCTTTAAAGTCTTCTAAATATTGTCTGGCTTGTTTCGTACCAATATTCTACTCCAAATTTTTCTCACACTTTTGCTTACATTTAAAGTCATTCCTCCATCTTGATAAGAAACACTCCTTTCCTTATATTCTCCTCTTTTCCCCATTAAATGAGGCACAAAGACACAAAATAAATGAGGTAAAAAAGTGCAGGACCTAAAGTGGAATGTTGTGCGTTCTTTTAATTCCTTTTGTCATGCACCGCCCCTTCCTTGCCTTATACTTGGCATAGCACAGTATATTTGTTTTGCCCTGAATGCCCCTTTGTAGTGGGCTTTATTGCCTTTCATGACTCTCATAGCACAGAATTAAGATATTTCAAGTAGCAATATACAGAGATGAAGGATGCACACACTTCTCAATCCCTCTAAATAAGACTGATGCAAAGCAATCAAGGCACAATCCCCAAATATCTCTTTCATATGCGCTTCAGACATGCAGTCCTCCAATTGCTTCCATCTATCTTGAGAATTAAGATAAAAATAAAAGTGGCACTACCAATCATGTTGTTAGCAGAACCTTACCTATCATTATTCATGGTCACAGCTAAAAGATTAGGATATACTTTCTAGCCAGTGAAGGCAGGAAAATGACACTGTGACTTAATCAGCCGTATCAGGATTTATGCTGAGGTCTCAACGAACAAGAGGCTTAAATATTAATGTGCAGAAACACTTAAGTGCACAGTTTTTAATTATATAAATGCATTTGTTTCTTGGTAAGCTGCAGTATGTGAACCATGCAGCGGCAATATAAATTACCTAAGGGTTAATGTGTCACATCTTCCCATCTTAATTTTCATCTCTGCTACAGAAACTGCTGCTCTGTGCATGTGAATAGGAGCTTGCTGTTCGTAAATTTGCTAATGTATGGGACACACTGCCATTCCTACTTACCAATTTAGCTATATGCCTTGACTGCACAAAGTGGATGATGATGAGGCTGCAGATTTGCTCCTAGTGATTTAGAGATTTTGTTTGTTGACACAGTAAATAAAATGTACTGTTATTGTGCAGCTCTCATATCAAAAAAGTAAAGCAAAATACTGCAAATAGTGTACTGAAGACATCTTGGGAATTTCTTTTCTTACTAATTGTTTAACTATTTCATGACCAAAGTACTTTCCCTTGTTTAAAGACATTTTTACTATGAGTGCTTTTCAGTGCTGTAGGTTGTCTCATAGTGAGCTATGAGCCAATCATCAGAAAGAACTGGGAGGGCAGACCTTTTGGCTGTCCTCCCCATTCATTTCTATCTGTATTCTAAATATAGCCTAGAATACTCTGAAAAGGGTTAACAGTGAAACCCCTTTAAAACTGTCTTTTACCAGGCAGGGTTAAATATCTTTCTTGTTATTATACGTGGATTTAAAACTTGTAATTTTTGATAGCTTATGTAGATAATATTTTACCTCTTTACATGTGTTTTGTTCTAGTTTTCTACTGTATTATAGTAAATAAAACAAGACTTGTTATTTAAATGTTTTCTTCTTTAATTGTATAAAATTGCACGGAAGTAACATTTTATAATGGTGGTGCTTTTTTGTAATGTATTATTTATTTTACCTGTAAGGAACATATATTAGAATTTTCTTTAGTTTTAATATAGTCTCGCTTACAATATTAAATAGAGCTTCTCTGCATATATCATAAAGCTAAATTGGATCTTCTGAGACCTAGTGGATGAAGCTTCTACCAAGTAGTTAGGGATTGCATAATGTATCACTTGATCACTGAAACTTTTTCAGTACGCTCTGTATAATGCACGTCACTTATTAAATGTTATATATAAAGCAATCACAAAAACAGAGACAGTGATACATCTGTATACTGTTTGAAATGTAACCTGTAACAGTATGAAATATTTGCTAATTCCCTTATAAATCTGCACATTGTCTGCTTCTCCTTTCATTAAATTGGAACTGTGCTTAAAGAGTCTTCTATGAAAGTTGTCTCACCATGCTCTTTTACAGAGCCACAGTCAGTTTCTGACTCACACTTACCGGGTTGGTTGTGGGGGGTTCTATAGCAGTGATTGGAATATCAACTCTTATTCCTAGCTGAGCCTGTTACAGTGAGATGCATGCAGGAGCCTTATAAACTGTAGTGCATAAGACTACAAAGCTCTAAAGAGTTAAGGCTTGTCAGTAAGTAATGTAACCAAGTTTCCATCTTTCAAGTTAAGGCTAGATCCACACAGCATCCGGCAAAAAATGGCCAAAAATCAGCCATTTTTTTTTTCCGATGTATGGGAAGACGACATAAAAAACTAAAAACACCAGCGTATTAACCGGAAGACGAGTATGAATAATTTGACCTGTGTAGGCTACAGGTAATTTTTTCTCTTATAGTCTATAGGCTGCCTGAACGGTCTTGTTTTAGTTGTGTTTAGAATCCTAAAACCGCTGAAAATACGATCGTTTTCTTGTGCTGTGTAAACATAGCCTAAGGAGCATAGCAGCCTGTAAGAGAAGAGAGAGTTGGCTGGTAACTAGAAAAGCTTGTGTGCAAAAGCCAGGGATGAGATCTGTTCCTAGTTCTGAAGAGAAGGAAAATCAGAATAGCAATGTATTTGTAATAATCTTTATTTACCTTTGCTTACATGTAAACCCTTTAATCACATAGTCAGTTTTGCATCAGAAGACCGAGACCCATTTTTAAAGATCTGACATGTCACTTAATGTAGGAATAACTTTGATACTTTTACCTATCCATGTGATCCAGAGATTGTTTTCCCCAGACACTTGTTCTGGGGAAATTTGGTCCTTACAATCCTTGTTTATTTGTAAAAACTATCAAAATGTTGTTAAAATTTAGAAATTTTTCTGTGTAAGACACCCTTACACCACACAAAATAGTGTACAACCAGTATCTACCATATGTTTACTGTACGTTGATATCATTTAAAAAAAAAAAAAAATCCTTACAAAATTAAGGGGCTAACAAATTTAGTAGCAATTTTTCACATTTTCTAGAAAATTTGCAACACGGATTTTTTAGGGACTAGTCCAGTTCTGACATGGCTTTGTGGGGCCTGTATGTTATATGTCCCCATAAGTAACTCCATCTAAAACACTGCACTTTAAAGTATTCAAAACAGCATTTTGGAAGTTTGATTACCCTTTGAGGGTTTTACAGAAATTAATGCAAAGTGGAGGTTAAATTTCAAAATTTAACTTTTTTTTTTAAAGATTTTACATTTTTATCCAATGTTTACTGGAACACATTAGATGATGGCAGGGAAATGCAGCTCGATATTGATTCCCCTGATTCTGCCATTTTTAGAGAGATCCCATATTTGGCCCTAGTGCGCTATTTGGCTCAACCACAAGCCCTAGGGTAGGAGGAGCACATACTGGATTTTGGGGCCTCATTTTCATTAGGATATTATTTGGTAACATTACAAGTTTGTGGACAACCTGGATTTCCAAAATTTAATTAAACTCCTAAAACAACCTCATTTGGAAAGCTATACCCTTGAGGAACATATCAAGGTGTGTAGTGAGTATATTGACCCCACAGGTGTTTCACCAATTTTTTCAATGTAAGGCTGTGAAAATAAAAATAAAAAATGTCTGATAAAATGCAATTTTAGCTGAAAATGTTTAATTTTTGTAAGGAATCCAGGAAAAAGACACCCCAAACTGTATTACACAATTTCTTCCAAGTTTGGAAATACCCTATGTGTGGGTGTAAACTGTTGTTTGGCCACATGGCATGGTGTTCAAGGGAGGGAGTGCTATTTGACTGTTGGAATGCGGATTTTGGTGGATGCCATATCACATTTCGAAAGCCCCCAAAGTACCGGAACAGGTGAAACCTTCCACAAGTTACCCCATTTTGGATTTAACACCTCTCATTGAACACATCTGGCGGTGTATTGCACATTCTGAGTGCACAGGCATTTCACAGTTTTTTAGCATTAGGTCGTAAACTTAGAAACAAAAACAGCAATTCCGCCATTGTTTTTCGAGTTCCATTTTTACAGCATTCACTGTGACATAAATGACATTAATAATACTTTTACTATGAGGGTTGGTACAATTACAACAAAAGCAATTTTATATACAGACAGTCCCCAGTTTACGTACAGGGTAGTCACTGTAGGCTCGTTCTTAAGTTGAATTTTTATGTAAGTCGGAACCGGTATATTTAGTCATAGTTGCCAACTTTTGAAAATGAAAAAGCAGGAGACTTTAGTGGCAAAAATTTGCATGGACACGCCCATCTTGTCAGTATGCCACGCCCTTCAAAAAGCCACACCCACTCCACCTAACTGCATAACGGCTTTGGAAGAAAGCCAGGTAGATGCCCTTATAGCCAGGTAGTAACCCCCCATAAGCAGGTAGTGCCCTTTACAGGCAGGTAGATGCCCCCTTGTAGCCAAGTAGATGCCCCCTCTGTAGCCAGGTAGGTGCCCCCCTTTGTTAGCCAGGTAGGTGCCCCCCTTTGTTAGCCAGGTAGGTGCCCCCATTGTTGCCAGGTAGGTGCCCCCATTGTTGCCAGGTAGTGCCCCCATTGTTTGCCAGGTAGTGCCCCCATTATTGCCAGGTAGTGCCCCCTCTGTTGCCAGGTGCCCCCTCTGTTGCCAGGTAGATGCCCCCTCTGTTGCCAGGTAGATGCCCCCTCTGTTGCCAGGTAGATGTCCCCATTGTTGCCAGGTAGTGCCCCCATTGTTGCCAGGTAGTGCCCCCTCTGTTGCCAGGTAGTGCCCCCATTGTTGCCAGGCAGAGCCCCCCATATAGCTAATAAAAATAAAATAATAAAATCCACTTACCTCACCAGGCTCCTGCAGCACGGCCGCTCCGGATGATCTCCTCAGCGGCGCAGGGGGAAGTGAGAGCAGCCGCGCGTCACTCCCCTGCAGCCGCGCGTCACTTCCCCGGCGCCGCTGACCTGTATGTGCGCCGCACACACCGGCGCCAGACATACAGGGGGAGGAGGGAGGCCGCTTCACCCGCCTGTAGGAACGGCCCGGCGGCGCCAGAGTAGCGCACTAGCACTACTCTGTCGCCGCGGCCATTTAAAGAGCCCCGGGGAATGCCAACTCCCCCGGGAGGTCGGGAGGGGACCCCAAATAGCGGGACCCCCCCGCCAAAAACGGGAGAGTTGGCATGTATGTATTTAGTACATGTGTGGTGTGGAATGCTGGCCTCATACACACATGTATGAGTGCTGACTAGTACATGTATTTAACATATGGTGCTGTGCCATGCTGGTACTTATAGTTCCATGTTCCACAACAGCTAGTAGCTGTTGAACTAAGAGTTTCAGCATGCCACAGCATCAGATGTTAAACACATGTACAATGGGCAGATGTTAAACACATGTACTAACAGCAATTAGTACATGTGTGGTGTGGCATACTGGCATTTGCAGTTCCATAGCTACTAGCACGCAGTGAGGTTAAAGACGCCATATCTATTGATTGCAAACAGGATGAAGTGTGATCAGGAGTACAACCACACACAGATCACAGAGGAGATGTAAGCAGATAATGAGAAACTTTACACATTAACTGTATAACTCCTCCAGATTCGTACTACTTTCTGCCTACCAGTGCTCTATGCTCTGCCCACTCTGATTATGCCTCCACACACTAGAAACTGGATGCTTCAGTTTAATTAGTACCATACATAGATCACTACTCACCTAAGCTGTTCTGCTGCTGAGAGCAATCAGCCACAGACACTGGTGACTCATGAGTTGGTGGAGCTGCACCAAAGGGACATCCTTGCTAATCTCCTGCTAACACTGGGAGCAGGGCATAGACTGGAGAAGTTGTGGGGAGTCCGGAGCTGCTCTGGTTCTATGGAGTAGTCAGTCTGTCAGTGGGCATACTGAGCTCCCTCTTCTTCCTGATGGCCTGTGCTGCATTCTCTGACCTGTACTTTCTGTTCTCTGCCCAAAGAGGAATGGCAGAGACTTACATTGTTCCAACATTATGGGGCATGCCTCAGTGTGTGATGTCAGCACACTGAGCCACACCCCATAACTCCCCGTTCGTAACTAGGGGACTGATGTAAGTCAGAACGGCGTAAGTCGGGGACTGCCTTTAGTTTATGTTTTACTACATGAACACTGTAGAAATGGGTTTGTACAAAATAGCGTTTTTATGTTGTTGTTTTCTGACACCTATTACTTTTTTTTATTTTTCTGTATACGGAGCTGATTAAAAACGTATTTTTTGTGCGATGAATGTTTTCATTGAAACCATTTTGGGGTTCATATGACGCTTTGATCGTTGGATCGGTTTTTGGGAGGCGGGATGAACAAAATAACAGCAATCCTGGTAGTGTTTTTTTTTTATTTTTTACAGCGGTCGCCGTGCCCTATAAATCACAAGTTACCTTTTCTCAGCAGGTCTATATGATAACCGTGATACCAAATATACATAATTTTTCTTTATGCTTTCCTTCTTTTACACAACAAAAACACTTTTAAATAAATAAAAGAAAATATGTTTTTGCAATGCCATACATTTTTTATTTTTCTATTTTTTTTTTTTTTTTTTTTTGTACGGAGCTGTGTAGTTGATGATTTTATTGGTCTCTTTTTCGGGGGGACATCACTTTTTCATCTCATTTTAATCTGTTTTTGGGGAGTTAAGATGAAGAAAATACATCAATTCTGGTAGTGTTTTTATTTTTTACAGCGCTCACTATGCAGTATTTGTCACATGTAAGTCGTTTTTTATGTTGCAGCACTTTAAAAAAAATCTTTTAGTTGTGTGAATCAGTATTTATGTATAAATATCTTCTGATAGCCATAACTTTTTTATTTTGCCATATGTTGAACTGTGTAAAGGTGAATCCACATGGTGTATAGTGGCAGGTACCTTTGCACGCAGCTATACGCCTGTTGTAATTGCGTGCCAGCCAGTGCCTTGCTTCCTATGCTTTCCTTTTCCCTGACACATGTCACTTCATTTTATGTCCGCATACTGTGCACCGGGGAAATCAGTGAGTGCTATGATTTTCCCATATTTGCAGGGCATATTTTGGGCACATTGCAGCACAATTATGCTCCGAAGTACGCCCCACATTTACGCCATGTGAACATACCCTAAAGGCTTTTTTGCGGGATGAAATGGTGTTTTCAGTGATACCACTTAGGAATTTATATGATTTTTTTATCACTTTTTATTCCATTTGATGTGCAGCGGTATAAATTGTTTTGTTTTTAACGCCGTTCATTGTGCAGGTTAACTACGTTTTTTTGTTCTTTGTTAGGCTACCGAGTTGTCAGGGAAACCATTGACACTGGTGATCGTGCTGCTAAGAGCCTGATGGCAACAGAGACAACACACTCCCTCTGTCTCTACCTTAGCTGCCACAGTTCTAAGTGATTGCAGCAGTTAAGGGTTTAATCGGTTGCGAGTAAAGCAAGCTCTGCACCTAGCCAACAGCGGACGGAGTTAGCTGTAATATACAGCTGACTGCATGTGCTCGCAAGCAGAGCATGCACAAAGTCCTTGGACATTTCTGAATGTCCGAGTGCCTTAAGCACTAGCGATTTGGATGTTCAGCAATGTCCAAATGTACTAAGGGGTTAAAGCTAAGCAATGAAACGGTATTACATTTAAGGATGATAGTACATGTGCCAGTGTACATGACACAGATATAGTGACCAAGTATTGATTATAAGAATACATTGAACACAAGGCCGGGACAAGGCATTTTGGTGCCCTAGGCGAGTACAGCCAATGGCGCTCCCCCCCCCTCTCGTTCCCAAAAAATTGCACCCCCCCACACTAATTCCTCTCGCCCCGCGCCAGGTCCTGTCACTAACTTTCTGCACATTGCAAATAGCTCCAGTCCATCTCCTCAGCAGTCACTGCACAATGAAAATCAGCCCTGACAAATTTGCGTTTTCAAAATCGCTCCCCTCCGTATGGCAGTGTAATATCCCTAAATAACAATCACCAAATAATCCACCGATATATGGAGCAAATATACCAGATGAATGACTGTTACTAAAAAGCACTCCTACAAAACCAAGACCCAAAACTATTACTACTTAAGGATCAAATAATCCTGCAAGACCCTGACCAAACGCGACCCCCACATGTGACTATCAGCTGTACACAGACTCTACAGACATATACCACCGACATACAGTGACCAGATAGTGGTAGATACTAGTTGTATGTAGACACTCTGCAGAAATATAAGTAATTACACTGCAGTTACATTTGGTGACTCACAGGATACGTCTTTTCTGATCAGCGTCGTTCATTTTCCCTTTTCTTCTCCATCCGGTCCACACCTTCATGCTGGATTCTCCCGGCCACAACTCGTCCCTGAGGATTTGGACACAAATATCTTAGAATCCTCACATTTCCAGCAACCCCTTACTTATAAGTATATAAGTCCCCTCAGTTAAACAGGTATATAGATATGCCCTCTCAGTCAGGCAGGTATGTGTATATATGTCTCCTCAGTCAGACAGGTATATAGGGGCTCAGGCAGGTATATAGCTAGGGGCTCAGACAGGCATATGGGGGCACAGGCAGGCCTATGGGGGCTCAGGCAGGGATATAGGGGCTCTTGCAGGCGTATGGGGCCACTGGCAGGCGTATGGGGCCACAGGCAGGCGTATAGGGGCTCAGGCAGGCGTATGGGGGCTCAGGCAGGCGTATGGGGCCACAGGAAGGCGTGTAGGGGCCTCAGGCAGGCGTATATGGGGCCACAGGCAGGCGTATATGGGGCCACAGGCAGGCGTATGGGGCCACAGGCAGGCGTATGGGGCCACAGGCAGGCGTATAGGGGCTACAGGCAGGCGTATGGGGCCACAGGCAAGCGTATGGGACCACAGGCAGGCGTATAGGGGCCACAGGCAGGCGTATGAGGCCACAGGCAGGTGTATAGGGGCCACAGGCAGGCAAAAATAACAACATTCATACTCACCTTACCTCTGTCCCAGCCGCGCACTCCTCTTCTTTCCCGGCCGCGCGCTCCTCCGGCAGCTCCTCGGGCGCATGGCCTATGACGCGCTGTGCGCCCGAGGACAGGCAACGTCGCTTCATCGCGACGCTGCCCAGCTGAGCCGCACGGGGCCGCGGCGGGTCCTCAGCGCTATGAGGACCCGGCGGCCCCGCTGTGTCGGCCCTGCGGCTTACCGGAGGATCCAGCGATCCTCCGGTGAGCGGGTCCGACACTGTCTGCGGGGCAGGGAGCGCTCGCTCTCTGCTCCGCAGAAGCGCTCAAAGAGACCGCCGGCGCTTCAGGCCCACGGCAGCGGCCTGGAGCCCGGCGATGTTCGGGGCCCCTGTTTGCGCTCCTTAGGGACAGGCATAGGTAGGTGCCCTAGGCGATCGCCTACCTCTGCCTACCCGTCGTCCCGGCCCTGACTGAACATATTGGTTAATTTTAATTTGTACACTAATTTCGGAGTTTCCCAGAAAGAAAACAATGTATATATTGTATGTATGTTAGCACCTCTCTTTACGTTTGTTATGTAATAATATATACTATTGCAGTGAAAAATTTTGTGATAAACTGTTGATCAAGAGAAATAAAATATAACTACAAGATGTCCCAACTTTTTGTTACTGACAAGTCTGACTTAGCTTTGGCCTACAACTCCCATTGACTTCAGGAGAGCATTGGTCATTTGTGAGTATACGGTAAGTGGCTCCATTCAGTCAGTTTGTGTTCTTGACCATACTGAACTCTGCAAATAAAGTAAAAAGCCAGCCAGAGCCTAGCTTGGATTGAACCACAGGGGAAACCTTGGGTGGGACCCTGTGCATGGCAGACCTGGAGTTTCTTTTAAACTGCATATGTATCCTTGGGAAAGGCAAAAAGGCAGAGAGAGAAAAAAGCAATATGTTTAGTATAAAAGGTATGTACAGTAGCTGTAGGGTGGGCCACCAGAATGTAATTCCACTGGTGGGCCCTGAATCAACGCCAATGGTGTGCCTCCAGTCTGCACCTCAGTCTGACACTGGTCAGAGACAAAGGGGTATGGTTGATTACTGGGTACTGGATCACCTTTGTTCACAGCTAAAAGTAATTTACTAAGGACTTACACCTAATATTGAGAACTACAGAAACTTCAAAGTTAAGAGGCTCATCTTCTTTATTACAGTTTGTAGTTTTGTAATAAGTTTCACTTGTCCAGTCCTGATATGTACATTATTAGAACAGATCTTGTCTTACTGAGTCAAGTATAAAATCTGTTTGATTTTGCCACAATTATGTTTTATGGTGTTTGCTGAAGGGACATTTTATTAATCTTTTCAGTGTAAAATTGCAATTTACTTATGTAGATAACTATGAACCAAAGCTCTTTTTCAAGGTTACCTACTTTTTCAATAAACGTACCTTGCTTAGTATAGGAATGAATGACATCTGTAAACAAATACATTTCATTGTTCAATAGTCCAGGCTGCTAAAAATGAAGAAAGCTCATTGTTTCAATGTGAACCAAGGACACTGCTGCATAAATACCACAATGTTTTATTCCATTCCAGAGAAGACTGCACCAAAATATTGAATGGAGCTATTTAATATTTGGAATAGTTTTTTAAAATATATTTGTGTCTATGTTTTGATGATAATCGGCGTCATTCAAAAAGTTTTCAGGCATATTACGTAACTAAATTAGTTTCACAATCCAATTTAATCTTTTTAACAATGTTCATTATGTAATTACCTTGCAATTACATAAATGGCAAAAAAAGAAATTAAAATATGTAACTTTGAATTATCATATTTAGTAATATATTAAAAATCATGTTCACAGTTCTGCAGCAGAAACCAAAATGAGTGTTAACAGATGCACCATTTGTAAGCGATAAACCTTCACACATTCAAATTATTGGACACATTCACTTGGGAGTAAAAATAATAATAGAGCAAGGAATGTGCTGTAGGCCTCAAATTCTACACAATGATCACTGATAGTCAATGCAAGACTGCAGGGAGCCTTCCTTTTTCTCGACAAAGCAGAATCCTATTCCTGCGGAGGAGGTTGAATTTTCGGATAAAGCCCTTCCGGAGGTTCTCTTCGAAGTATGCAGACATTGCTTCAGTCTTGGACCTGGACAAAGGATACACCCTACCGCGAGTATGGGTGGTACCAGGCAGATGCTCAATTGGACAGTCATATGGCCGGTGAGGAGAAAGTGTCTCTGCCTGTTTCTTGCAGAAGACATCTGTGAAGTCCCGATAGTGCACAGGGAGTCCGGAAGGAGAAGGACCTGAGGGCCAAAAAGCCAAGACAGAGACTAGACAAGGGGCCAAGATACAAAACAATTTACAGTGGTTATTCCAGCAGGTGAATTCACCAGTTTTCTAATCTTTGGTTGGACCAAAAGTAGAGGGCTGGGGGTGCAGGGTAGCATGAGAAAGGAGTTCCATTGTTGATGCACAGCTCAAATGCGCAATGTAAGCGGCTGTCCATTCACAGAAAAGACGGAGAGGGACTTGACCAGGGAGACCGCTGGCAGACAGTATTTGGCATCTAGCAAGGGATGGATAAAGTTGCCCACAGAGCCCAAATACACAAAGACGATGACCTGAACACTGGAGCTAGATGAAAGGATAAAATTGACCGACATCTTAGGATGTGGAGAAGGAGATTTCTCTCCCAGGATCGCTTCTCCCACAAAGCATTGGCTCTAGCATTTCCCGGACAAATTGGACAATCCCTCAGCAGGTGTTCCTTGGCACCACTGTAGAGGCATAGCGCTAAATTTCACCTGTGGCTTTCTCCTCCTGTGACAGGTGGGCTCTTTCCACTTGCATGGGTTCTTCACATGAAGTAGAGATTACAGGTTGAAGAGGACGCTGGAAGACAGGTGCCAGGTGGGGAACCGTATGAGGTTGGGAGGTCTCCTGTTGCTGACAAATCTCCTGTTGTCGTTCTGTGAAGCAAACGTCAGTGCGAGTGGCCAAAGTGATGAGGTCATCCAAGCTTGTGGGCGAATAATGACCAGCAAGCTCATCCTTGATATGACTAGCCAGTCCGTCCCAGAAAGTAGCTATCAGGGCCTGATATTGTTGCCCTGTCGGATTGTCGCTTTTTCCCAGAACTGAAGTACTTTGTTGGCTGTGACAGTAGCACTGGTACATGTTGGTTGCAATTCTGTACAGTGCAGGAATTAAAACTTGACCAGTACCTGCCGATTCAACAGCAGCTTACAACCGTTAATACTGCCTGCTGTCCCTCCAATTAACCACATTCCTCTAATACTGTGATTTGAAGATTCCATTTTTTCTGACAACACTGGGCCTCATTTATTAAAACAGTCTATCTGTAAAACTGTTTTTCTTCCCCTTGGCAATCAATCACAGCATAGCTTTCATTTCTTATAATGCGCTGGAAAAATGAAAGCAGAGCTCTGTGAAAAACAAAGACCATTTTACTGCTAGACAGTTTAGGTAAATAAGCTGCAGTGACCAAACTTGTGGACAGCCTAAATAGCATCCATAAAAAACCCACATTTCAATACATTTTGATATGTCACTGCAAATCACCCTAAAATCGCTCATCAAAACTTGAAAATTACTATTATAAATAAATGTAAGTGAATTTAAGGCAAAAATTTAAATAGACATTAAAAGACACATAGTGGGAGTGATGTACATTTCTGCATAAATGTTTAGAGATTAGTGTTACCTAAAACAGTGAATAATACTGAATGTTGTCTGTAATCTAGCAAGTTTACGTTGAAACAGGAAAAATAAACTAATATTAATAATATTAAATATTCTTTACACATTAGAAATAAGTAAATAAATTGGAGAGAGTTTCCAGGAGCAGTGGGGCCCTTATTCATGCTCTATATTAAAACTACACAAATTATATTTTAACTGCTATTACATGTTCAAAGGCTGACATTGGGGCACCTCTTAAATGCAACCAAAAGAAACAATCTTTTAAAAGATATTACAGATTATTATTTGCAACAATTAAAGAGGGTGAGACTTTGAATAGAACAATTTTTAAACATTTTTAAAAATAGAAAAGGAAGCTGCACCACCACAAATATAAAATAGTGAATTTAATCATGCAAGTCCATACATGTCATAACATGTATGGACTTGTGTGATTAAATTTCTTTTTTTTTTTGGTATTTGTGGTGGTGCTGCTTCCTTTTTCTATTTTTTCCAACATTTTGAAATTTTCTTGGGGTCTTACTCTGGAAGCTTGCACCCTGTTGTTTGGATTTTTTGACACGTACATTGTTTCCTTATATTTCCATAAATACATTTTTGTAATACTTTAATGCTATTGTAATTATACAACATAAGTGGACTTATTTGTGTTAGGCAAAATTGTTCCCACCCCTCAATCTTGTGTACCTGAACAATGAGAAGAGAAGGCAACAATGCTTTGTTGCAGCTTTTATTTGATCTATTCTTCTTTTTGACTTATAAGCATTTCTCAAATATACAGAAAGCAGCAGTGTTGTCAAAATATTTCTAGTGATCATGTGGCTTGTTATGTGACCTGTAGTGTAAAACATAGTAAATATAAATTTACAAAGCCCTATCATGTTTTTTCCAAAATTTTAAAAAATATGTAAGAATAGAAAGGAAAATATATATAGCAAGTAAACAAAAATCTAACAGTAACCAAATCAACATCCCCCATCAATAGTTCAAAAACTTTATAGGTTATCTTCCATGATGTAAAAGGCTTTAACAAATAATAAAAAAAACTATTTAATACTTTAATAAAAATGCAAAAACTACTTATTAGAAATGAATTTGGGTAACAGTCAAGCTTGACCCAAATATCAGTTCTTTGATGATGGAAAAATCACTGCCAACCCTCTCCCTGACTCTAAGATGGGGTTGGGTTTTGAAATACAAGATGAGGCTATGATGAGGGTTTGGATTTGAGTTTCAATTAGGAGTAGGGTTAGAGTTAAGGTTTGGGTTTTTCTTTGAGTTGGAGTTGAGATTTGGATTTGAGACTAGGGTTGGGAGTTACGGATTAGAGTTAACCTCACCCCAAACAATTGGTACATTTGGCTGCTGTAAGTAAATACCATAGGACAGAAAATGCATCCAGCTTTACAATGTTTGTCCACTCCGCAGAGAAAAATAATAGTAAGCTGCAGGTCCCTCATAAAATATAAAAAAAAAACTATACTTACTCCAATCCTCCGTTGCAGCCTTGCGGTCTTCTGTTTGCTTCTTTTGGACAGGCACATCATCAATTCAGCTGCTGATTGGCTACAGTGGTCACATGCATATGTGTACATCACTATTTGGAGTTGTTTACTTCCCGACACCAATGTAAAAGAATGGCAGAAGATGGCTGTAGCCCGTCAGCAACTGCAGCAGTGACATGTTCGTCCAAAAAAAGGAAATCAGTAAACAGAAGACCAGAAAGACACAATGCTGGAGTGGAGGGCTGGAGGGAAGTGAGTGTGTATATATATGTACATGTACAGATATAGATGTGCATATACATTTTTATTTTTTATTTTTTTATTATATGCAACTGTAGTTTACTATAATATTTTCTACAACTCATTTAGTGTGATTTAGGTTTGGGAATGCAAATTATTTTGTCAAAACTTTGGCAAAACTGTTGTTGAACCAAAAATAGAACTAGTCAAGCAATTCTAATTGCAACCAACCGTCTTGCCAACCTGTGTTCACTAAATCTATTTTATTTTCCTGATAAATATGCTTGCTGCATGCTCATGAAAAAACAAGATTCTCAAGAACATATCAGAAATACTCTAAGTGCTCGGGACTAAAATGACATAGGACATATTGATATGCCATATACAGTATTTCCTGAATAATAGCCCACATTGTGGTGGCGATACTTAGACTATAAACAATTTAATATAGTTACGGTATGGCTAAAAAAAAACATGCGTCCCTCAAATCCAACTTATAACCCTAATGTGTAGATCTATAGTAATTGCTTGGATTCAGTTAGAGCTATATTGTGTACGGTTAACTTGGAAAAGTAACATGAAGTAAGATGTTCTTTATTCAAGTAGATATTTGGGGTTAGATTATATCTATTTCCCATGTAGAAACAAGGCATCCATACTCAGCAGACCTACAGTAGTTAACCAGAAATGGATAGTTTGCATACTTCGACCCTTAAGTTAGGACTACCCTTCTATTTTTTGGATAAGTTATATGGGTGAGCTATGCAAATGCAGTATTTTGAAACAGCAATAGAAAGAGTGTACTTATTTTTCAATATTGCAGCTGCATCCAGTGAATTGTCTAGCGCTTGGGCCGTGGGTGGAAACTCTTCATTTACTAAGAAGCTGCTGCCTTTAGACAAGAAGTCTTTTCAGCTTAGACTTAAACGTGCACATTACATAGAAAACAACCTGACAGGCTGCACAATTTCTGTAACGTGCAGACTTGTTTCATTATGGAAACTGACAATATCAAGTTTTTTCATAAAATCTAAATGCCTCTTTCGGTTATCATAACACACTTTTAGCTCTCGAATAGGAACATGAGTTACCATTCCATGACTGCTTTTTATTTTCACCGAGCTTTTGTTTAAGTTTGTTTGCAAGTGCATGAAACATTATTGAAGTATGATTTCAAGAATACCTGTTGTCTGCAAAATAGTTGGTAAAGAATAGAAAAAGTTAGAAAGAAAACAAAAATTCTGTTGAGCTGTTTTATATTATATCCACGTATAGTATTGTGGTGTTCTACATAGAAATTAAAAATATTTTTTAGAGAAAATTGTTTTTTCTGAACTGTGTTTCCTTTATATTCAGTGAAAGCATGCTAAAAGGTGCGGTGAAGACAAACATGTCAGGTGAGGCAGATGTGTAACTACAGATTATTGGGCCTGGGTGTCAATCTAATAGATGTAATTGTGTTAATACAGAGGAAAGAACTTAAAAATTAAAAGGTGATGTAAGGGCAGTGCTTCTATGTAAGATTATGGTGTATGACAGACAACATGCAGCATACATTTCTCTGGTGATCTAAATGATTATGAGCCTTTTTATAACTGCAACATTATCAACTATGTGCAATATAATTTTGAGTAGTAACAATTGTTACCACTCTGTTGTACTGTATAACCCAAAAGATCAAGTGAGAAGGAAGTCATATGGAGTATGTACAACGATAGTAGTCTAGGGTTTAAAAATACAGAGATACCATATTGTTAGCAAGTTCAGGTAAGTAACTAAATCAATTGATAAAGAAGGCTCACCTTCAACATTATACAATACAGCATGTGCCCATTAAATTGGTTTCTGTTATACTGGGTAATGGCCAAGTAGCAAGAAGAGGAAGTAGCAATGTAGCTCCAATGAACATTACTCTAGTGAAGGCTTTTATCTAAGGAAATTCGTAACACTAGGCACAAGTAGTAGCTTAATTACCTTATATTACGTCTTAATGAAAATGTATTTCACAGCCAAAAAGAAGCTCCTTCATCAGGTTGAACAAAATCAAATATACAATAACTAAGGGCATCAGTATTTAAGAGGGAAGTGGCACCAAAAAACAGGATACAGTAACACAGTTTTGACAGGACATTCCAAATGCAAAGTACACCTATATCAATAAATGCAACATCTAATTATTGCTATCCATGTTCTTGGTCAGTGCTATTTGTAAATGCTCTGCACTATAAGGGCTTGTTCACACGGAGTTTTCACTCCGTGTTACAAGCGCTTTTTAGATCCGTCTCTGGGACCGACAGAACGAACCCAGAGACGGATCTAAACAATTAGCAGTGAGATTATCACTGTGGGCTATGAGGAACACGCAGCAGCGTTCACATGAGAGATCACTGCTGCATGTTCTCCTCCTGCCTGTCGGCTCCACTTTACGGACCCGATCAAAGAATTCACATGCAATTCTTTAAAAGACGGAGCCGGCAGGCAGGAGGGGAACATACAGCGACGATCTCTCATGTGAACGCCGCTGCGTCTTCCTCATAGCCTGCAGTGATAAACTCACTGCTGATTGTTTAGATCCGTCTCGGGGTCCATCCTGTCAGTCCCAGAGACGGATCTAAAAAGCGCTTGTAACACGGAGTGAAAGCTCTGTGTGAACAAGCCCTAACCTGGTCTGTCTTGTTATTGTATCCTTTTTTTGGACAAAATAAAAAGAAATAAACCACTTTTATTTGTCTAACAATCCCGTTTGATCCAATATCATTTAGTAGACCGACTATTTTAAAGGGAATGTTTTTTCAGAAAAAAATTTAGCTTTTTTTGTTGGAGATAGTTGTTGGACCTTTTTGTGATTTTTTATTTTTTTTTTGCGTTTCAAATGTCACTATATTTAAAAGGTTTTTTTGTTTTTTTTTAAATCCTGTAGTTTTTACCCTGGCCAATGAGTAATAGTAATAGGCTAACTATCACTTCCGGTTCTGTAGAGTTCACTTTTCAGTTGTATTCTCATTATTGTCACAGCCAAGATTGCAAAGAAAGGTGACATCGATGAATAGATCACGCAGGATCCACCTCTTATGATATACAAATGGTTACAGCTCTCCTATTCCCTATTTGCATGTAGCTGCACTAAAGCATATCTCTAAATGCTGTTAACAGCAACTTGGGCTGCCCTAAAGAGTATGCATCAGTATCTAATAAAAATACAAAAAACTAAAAGTGAGAAGTTCTGTTTTAATGCAAGACCAGCTTTAGGGTATCTCCACATGACAGAATTCAGTGCTGAAAATGTCAGTATTGTATCCAGGCTCGGACTGGCCCACAGGGGAATAGGGGAAACCCCTGGTGGGCCCCTGAGCATGGTAGACATAAAGTTGTATTTTAACTCCATATACATTCTCGGAAGAGGCAAAAAAGCAGAGAAAGAGAAGCAAAAAGCAAGAAGCAGAGTATAGGAGGCATCTATAGACATTTACAGTAGCTGTAGGGTGGCCCCTAAAATACACTCCACCGTGGGCCCATACAAACTCAGCTGTTGGGCCCCTGGAGTCAACTCCACCTGTGGGCCCCGGGCACCCCAGTCCGACACTGATTGTAATCTTGTAGAGAATTCAGAAGAGGATACAATGCTGATTTTCTGAGGCAGATGTTCTGCCTCCTATACCAGATAATATGTGGTGCCAAATCTGCCTCAAAGAAGGAAATCAACACACAAAAAAAATTCAGCATTCTGTGAACCAATGATGCTGATTTCCCATAGGGTATAATGAAAGTCAGAATACAGGTGGATTGGATGCTGATTCTGAGGCAGATTTAGCGCTGAATCCCCCCAAAAACCAGTATCCAAATCCATTGTGTGAACTACTCTTATGCATCTCATCTGCAGGAATTAGGTCTCTTCTGATAACTGAGGAGGTTCTATAGACTTTCGCTAGGACAAGATAATGGTGTATGGGTGTCAATTTTTAAATTACTTTTCACCTTGCAAATGCTACACCCCAATGATTACATTTTATAGGGTCAGGAAAACACTTAGCAATGAATGCTTATAAGAGAGTGTCACACAATTCGGTCTCTAGTACACAACGGGGTACACATAGTTTTCTTCTTTGTATTTTATTTAATAAAATAACATAAAATACAAGCAAATTATAATGCTGGACTTCCGTTTCAGAGCAATCAAAAGTTCAAAATTTTTGCAGCAAAGCAGAGTCACATGTTTGACTTCCATAAGACATTAAGTGATACATTAAAATCTGACAGTATTAGAACAGGACGAAGTGTCTACATATATTAAATCAAGACTTACCCCAAAGTACTGACATGTCAGAAATGCCATGTTTTATAGCTTAATGAGGGGAAAAGCTCTTGGTGAAACAATCATGCAAAACTAGTGAGAAATGAAAAGCACAACTTATTAATGTATTCAGGCATCCACCTTCTATAACTTAACTGATGGAACAGTAATTAGACTCTTTGTAGCTCAGCAGTCAATCAACTGCACAGTAAAACAAAGGCCAAAGTTCAGATCCTGGCAGGAATAAACTACATCCTGAACATCAGAGTCACCCTAGTTCCCTTAATAGATACAGACAAGATGGCATGCCAAGAGGCTTATCTAATAGTACATTTTAATGAGATGCAGTAAGAAAGAGGGGCCCAAAGAAAAGACAAGTCATCATGGCAGCCATGATCTTCTAAACTTTCTCTGTCCATTAAAGTGGCAATGTGCTATGAATGATGTCAAATGTCTTTTTCTCTCTATCATGGTCATGCATAATAATTATGGGGGAAAAAATAGAGGGCCTCTGCTCTGTGCTTTTTGCACATTAGTAATGGCATTATTCCAAAATGCCATTTGTGAGCAGGGTAAGTAATGAGGTTGGTGCAGCATTTTTGGTGTAATTTATCCAGAGTGACATGGTCTTGCAAAATACAAGTTTTATTGTTTTTCGGTAAGAAAAATAAAATATCTTGCAGATATGACACTTGCTACCAAAAACAAATGTCACATAGCAGGCTTCCCAGGCTACTCAGACAGGATATAACAAGGCATCTGGAAAAAACCAAAAACATGTCAGATATATACACACACACACAGCCAACAGATATGTAATGTGATAAATGGACAACAAAGAAAACAAAAGAATAAACAAAAACCGAACCAAAGAATGAGATGTCCAGTAAACCTTAGTTCACAGATAAGCAGTGTGAAAGTTCTAATGTATCTAAGGTCTGATTCACATCTGCATCAAAGGTTCCTTTCTCGATGGAATCAGCTAGAAAGGTTCCAAACAGAACCTCCAACACAGATGTGTTGGATATGAATTTGGTCTAAATTGATGTTTAGTCCTGAGACCCGATGTCCCCACTATCTCTGAAGCAGAGTGCAATACAACACATACCTATATCACTAACACCATATATTTGAACTTCTAGCCTCCAATTAGAATATTTTATGTACAAGCTAAAACATAACTTTTAATATTTATCCATGAAAAATAGATATTCTTTTTAACCAATCTGATACTCAATAAAAACACGCATATATATGCAAAGAATTCTATTGATGTTTCTTTTGTCACTACTCGGATAACAGGTATAATAAGTTAGCGCATAACTTGATATTCTTTGGAGACAGAAAATATTATATATACGAAATCAACAATTAGCGGAGTTAGAATTTATGAAATATGTTACTCATGTGACCTTTCCACGGTAATGAGATGATGTCACTTTAGTACTCTCCGCCTTCTTGAGCTACATAATGGAATCAGAAAAAAAAGAAGGCCCAAAAAATACAATCTTTACTATCCCCTATCAAGCTCTTCCTACTATGTAGGGAAGACTGCCCCGAAAAGGATGGCCCCACCTCTTGATGACTAACCTTGTTAATCCCTCTTGGCCAAAATAACTATGTAGTAGGACATATTGGAATATACAGGCAGTCCCCGAGTTACGAACGGGATAGGGACTGTAGGTTTGTTCTGGAGTTGAATTTGTATGTAAGTCGGAACAGGTCTATTGATTAAGTAACTCCAGCACAAACGTTTTTGTTTTTAGTTTTGGATAGTGCAGAGAAGAGTTTTTACATTTGTTTTGCTGTCTGTGCCCCTGTTAAGAAGATTTCACGTCATTTTCACATCATGTGTTGCTGTGGCATGCTGGAACTTGTAGTTCCACAGCTGCTATAGTGGCAGCATGCCCCTTAAGTCTCCATTTGTTACTAGAGGACAAATGTAAGTTGGAATGGTGTAAGTTGGGGACTGCCTGTATATGGATGATGGTTACATTTTTAATAGCTCCTTCGCATGCTAATAAGGTATTAAGAATGGAGCCATCATCCATATACCTGTATATTCCTGTATGTCCTACTGTATAGTTATTTTGGCCAAGAGGGATTAACAGGGTTGGTCATTGAGAGGCACATAAGAATACCATTATACGCTAACCCCTTATACCTGTTATCTGAGTAGTGACAAAAGATACATCAGTGGAGTTCTTTGCATATATATGCCGGTTTTTATTGAGTATCAGATGCATTATTCAGAGAATCAGTTTACATTAGTTAAAAAGGACATATATTTTTATGGATACATATTAAAAGTTATGTTTTAGTTTGTATATCAAAAATTCCAATACAACACGTACCACTGAACATTACCACAATGTATGCAATTTATCACACCTTTTGAAAGAAGGTGTCTGAACACTCTGGAAAATCCATTGGAACTGGAGGGGCACAGAACTGTTACCAACACAAAAGACAATTTTTCTTAATGTTTGTAAAATGGTCATGAACAGTTGCTAAAAACACTATTCTTTTTATTGCTAATACAACAGGATGTTACTAATACATTGCATCTTTCCGCTATTGCTTTGCTTTACCCCTAAAGATCAAGAGTTGTGTATTTTTTTAGCTGTTGATGAACATATGAGTAAGATACTAAGAGAGTATATTTTGCTGATTTTGGAAGTTTAAGCAATGTTGTTATGTTTAATGTTCTAAGCATTATCTACAATGACAAAATTGGATTGCTGGATGTAAAAGTCTGTTTTAGCCTGTAATCCAGTAAATTAAAAGCACTGAACTAAGCTTCATACGTTATTACAAGGCCATGTCACTACTGTTCTTAATAGCCGACATAGAAAACCTAGATACTTTGTCACCACCTAGTGGTAATCTTTAAGAATGATTATCTTCAATCCTGTTGCTCTGTAAAGTAATGTTCATGCAGTAAGTATTTTGAAGAGATTTTAGTAATTCGGTGGACTGAGGTTCATTCTGTAAAACGATGGTATTGTAATAGTGTAATGTTCATGACAGCTGGTTGCTGTACTACATACAGTACAATATTAAGGTTAGCTGACCTGCAGATGAATAGAGAGGCCTTTAACCATGCCACTGAGCAGCTAGCATGGCCTTATAGTTGCAGATCTCCAAAGTGTCCCTCTTTTTGACCCAAATCCCCCTCTCCCTTTTTTACTTTTGAGATGTCTCTCTGATTAGTATAGTTACATTAACAAACTTACTTTATTGCCCCTAAAAAAGTTCCTAACTGCATTTTAGGCTACAGTTTGTTATTTCATAATTTTTTGCAGCTTGGACCATAGAATGTCTCTATTAAGAGGATTTTGTGTTGATTTGGAAGCGAGAACCTATTAAAGTGTACACATGTACCTGAAAAAAAATTCTCGGTGAACCAAAAGGCTATGTCTCCACTGCACAGCATTACGATCGTATTTTCAGCGCTTTTATTTTTTTAAAAAAACCAAAGATACGATTGTCCTTGCAGCCCCATAGGCGGCAATAGAAAAGACGAGCTGCAGTCTACACAGTTCGTCTTTTCTCCGCTCGTCTTCTGGCGCCGGCGTATTATACAACATGCTATATAATACGCCGGCGCTTTTAGTTTTCTTGGCATCCTCCCATATATTACAAATGTATGGCCGACGTAAAAAAAAACGAGAAGCAACCGCGGTTTTTGTACAAAGTGTGACAAAGACTGTGGTCCTGCATCAGAGAAAAAACGGCCGCTTTCTGGCCGTTTTTTGTCTGATGCTATGTAGACCTAACCTAAGTGTTTCTTTTTCATCATCCAGAAAGTCATCCTATAACTTATTAAACATGATCATTCTTATTTCACTTATTTTCAGTTGAAAATACTGTTGAACTCTTGTTTAGTCTACAGCTCTGCAACATCAGTCTCTGTAATCAGTCATTTGTGGAATCAATACAGCCCCTTTTGGCTCTTTGATCTACTGTAGTTTCATATTATGCAACCTGTATATTCTATAAAACATGGGAAAAATCCTATGTGGCAATAGACTTCATGACTGTGTAACAGCAGCATACATCTCCTACTGTATAGTTTATGAAATAAAGCAGCTGTTGGTAGTTAGAGAGATGAATTGATAGACAGACAGATAAATAGATAGACATATAGATAAACAGAGAGATAGGAACACTGTTTTCTTTCTTTGATCTATTATACTGTCTGCCACCTTATAAATAATTTTTTGTTGTTCCTGTCCCTTCTTAGTTTGGTTATTATGGGTGGCATGTATGAAATTTGGCGTTTACATGCCAAATTTCATTCACATAATAGTAGCCTACAATGTGCCTGATTTATGAACTCGCTTTACAGCAGGTCATAAATCAGGCGCATTCTAGCACTAGGGAGACATTTCTGGATCAGGTATACCACTTTGAAAGTGGTTTACCTGTTCCAGCAGTAATGCGCTTAGAAATGCCATAGCGCAGCTATAAATCTATAGCTTTGTACAGTTCTAGTGCGCCCCACCTCCCGCATCGGGTGCATTACCAAGTGCCGCGGGCGCTATGTAATGCGCCTGATAATGGAGTGCGGGACTTTTAAACATGTAGCGAACGGGGCTGCATCCGATATTGGGCTAAAAAGACAGAAGATATTTACTGAAATTTATGTTCTCTGATTTGTGAGACTTGTGGGCGACATGTATGAACGAGCTGCGGCAGATATCTGCAGTCTTTTCAGTCCAATAACAGGCACAGTCCTGTTCATACATTTTTAAATCTCCTGCACGCCACAGGGCGCACTAGAACCATAGCGAAGCTACATATGTATACCTTCGCTACGGCATTTCTGGGCGCATCACAGTTTGAACAGGAATACCACTTTCAAAGTAGTATACCTGAGCCAGAACTGTCACCTTAGTGCTAGAATGCATCTGATTTATGACCTGCTGTAGAGTGGGTTCATAAATCATGCGCATTCTAGACTAATGTTAGGTGCATGAAATTTGGCCTGGTAACGCCAAGTTTCATACATGTCGTCCTGTATTTTTAAATTAGCACTAATTGCCATCATTGTATGCACACTATATAAACCTAACTTATCACGTTTCGCTGCTCAACAAAGACTCTGTGAGGGAGCTAAAACAACGCTTTTTAACATGAAAGAATAAAGCTACTCTCTTGCACCTTATTTTCCTGTGTTGGAGCATTGTGAAGTTTTTTTTTAGTTTTTCAGCTTTTAAAATTACTTTTTGCTGCCTCCATTTTTCTTTGTTTTCTTCTGCATTTTTGTGTGTGCTTTTTTTCTGAATTTTACATAGACAAAAGATAAATTGATAGATATATTGATAGATATACAGATGTATAGATAAATAAATTCAATTAGAAGAGTGATATCAAAATATGGAAACATTTCATTAAAAGAACTGCTTCATCATAATTGCCCTATAACACAAGCTTTTACACTGTCTTGCATATGAATCATTTGCATTCTTCTGGCATTAATTGCTTGGTAAGTTTTCGCATTTACAAATAAGGCAAAACATTTACTTCATTTATTTAAGTTCTCATTCATTTAAAATGCAAATGTGCAGCATGTTACTAATTAATATAAATGACCCATGTGATATTGCACTAGTATGGGGATAATTCAAGATGAATTACCGCAGGACAAAATGGCTGATTGTATAGACTTTTCATAAGATTGTTTATTTGTACATAGTGAAGGACAATGCAGTGTGAAATTGCTTTCTCTCTGTAGGCAATTATCATTAAAATGTGAGTTAGTTGTCATAATTGTGCAACATTTTTTTCAAATCTCATTGAATTGTCATAAATATTGTGTTGCTCAGAAAATCTAAATTGGAAACATCTTTGAAACCTTGCAGTAGTGTAGCATCAAAATTTAAGGTTTTACAGTCAAGCAATGATATTTCTAAGTCAAACATTGATATTTCAGGAAAAAAAAGAAATGTATTCATATAGTGCTGTAATACTCCACAGCGTTGTACAGAAATTGACATCATTCATATTCATCTCCGTCCACAATGGAGCTCATAGTCAAAATTTCACGTTAACCTATCAGTATGTTTTTGGCGTGTAAGGAAAACTGTAGTACCCAAAGGAAACCCACACAAACACACGAGAACGTACAAACTAACTGCAAATATTGTCCTTTGTTGGATTTGAACCTAGGACTAGTATTAAGCGAACAGTAAAATGTTTGACTTCGAGTCAAACCTTGAACTTTGAGAAGTTTGGTTCGAAGTTTGAGTCGAACTCGAACTTCAAACCCCATTAAAGTCAATGTAAGAAGATGTTTGGGTTAATTTTTATACCTATACAGGTGAGGAGAAGCTGTAATTACTATCCATAACAGTACACCAACACTAGGCGCATTATACATCGGGCACGACACATTGAAATATGCCTAAAAATGATATGCTGGGCTCCTCCATAACACACAGCATATCATTGGTAGTGTATGTAATGCGCCTATCGATGTTGAACGCGAACATTTACTCAAACGAACAGTAAAGTGTTCGGTTCAGCTCGAGTTCTAGAAAATCATGAAGTTTGACTCGACCTTAGCTTTTCTCAAATGGTCCGATCAACACTACCTAGGACCCAAGTGCTCCAATGTAACCATGCTAACCACTACACATATTTAAATTTTTTCACATTTTAATGTCCACCAAAAATCCTATTAAAAGCCACGTTAAGAGCTAGCCATTTTAAATCTTTATCAGGAGTGTTACTAAAATTCACAGGTTCCTATAGAAAAGTCAAGCATACATTCATCCACTACTGTAAACAGTATATTAAATTGTAGTAATGCAAAGAGCAATATAACTAATTTTACCCATTGCATGAAAGTGTATTAGAGCTCAGGAGCCTTATATCCTGAGCCAAGGAGATCAGATCCTGTTCTGTAACATCGGGAAACTATTTTCTAATCCTACTGCTTGGAATCTGATCTTCTCTTTGCAACTATATACTCACCCCTTGAGTAGTAATACGCACCTGCTTGTGGGAGTTTGCTCTTAAGCAGCATCAAAAGGTCTATCCAGTTTATTTACTAATGAAATAATTAGGTACTGCTGCCCAATTAAAAAAAATATATATACTCACGTTTCTCCTCACCTTTGTATCTGCAGTGTCTTTCCCTGTTCTTTTGCTATCTTTCTGTCTTTGGCTGAATGGATGTCACAGCTGCAACAAACAACTCCAAACGGTGAACTAAAGGATGAGCAAGTGACCGAGTTTTTGTTCTATTAGGCCAGAGACAGGAAAAAAGCAGAAGACTGTGAAGAGACGCCGCAGTTCCAGCAGTGGAATGGGGATGAGGAGAAAAGGGAGTATGTGTTTGCGTTTTTTTTTTTTTATTGGGCAGCAGAACCTTATTATTTAATTTCCGAAAAAAATGGACAGATCTTTAAATGATGATAGTGATGCCACAAGCAGAGCTTAGTACATAAAAACTATTGTTGTTGTTGCACCTCGGTGGGCAGCGCTATTTTTACACTCATCAGTGCCCTTATTGGCAAGTAATGTATTTATAATAGAAAGTAGATAGGAAAATTGCTGGGGATACACAAGCTTGATAAAGAAACTCTAGTGAAAGTAGCCTGGAATAATAGGCAAAATATTATGCTTTATCTTTAAGGAGTTGTTCACCAGAGAAATATTAATTTTAAATAGGGCCAGGGTAGGGAAAAAAAGAAAAAAATGTTTTGCTTCCCTGTCTGTCCCCCACTACTGATACTCTGGAGCTTCCTGGGATCTGCTACTCTTTACTTCTGAGTACTTGTCCCGACACACAGGAGAGGCTTGTGCTCTGGTGTATGTAAATGTAGTACAAGTCTCTTGTGTGTGTCAGGATGAGTACCCAGGAGTGAAGATGAGTGGGTAATGTTGATATCTGGAGCAAGAAAAGCAGGTGACAGATCAGTGAGAATAAAACATTTTCCTTCTCTTCCCCACCTTGGCTCCATTTAAGACTCATTTCTCTGTTGGACAACCCCTTTAAATGATCAAACTCCGTTACAGACAATGTTACCATTGTATGCTTTTTTTTATGTTTATAATGTTTGTTTTAGACTCTTGACATTTTTATTTCTTATGTATTGTTAGATTCATTTTGATTTTATTACACTGGCAGATACTAAACCATCACTCCACATAGAAAACGTTTATGAATAAATTATATTAATCAATTTGTTGTGTCTAATATTTGGTAACTTGTACAATGTATCTCCCTGTAGATTTTAGGGGTTAGTTAAAGTAGGAGAGATTGCATTGTCAAGCAGAAGTCTCAAGCACTTAACTGTGTGCTGGCTTGACCCCTCTTTTTATGTTAGCAACAGGTCATTTGAGATGCTTTCTTGGATTACTTTTCATACATATTATATATCAAGTTTAATGCTGAGCTACAGTTTGGTAGTTGATGTTATACTAACGTTGCTGGGATAGTTTTACTCTAGTTGACTAATGGCTTCTTGTCAAGTTTTATATATACTCAAAGTGATAATTCCCTTTTAAGCTTTTCTCTCAAATGGATCAGAAAATGAAGTCAATGCACTTTATGGATGCTATAAAGTAACTTTTCTTTTTTACCAAGTAGCCACAGTACATACGCATTGTAGGTAGTTTAAGGAATACAAATTGCAATATAAACTATAAATGCCACGTAAACCCAAATATATAGTAAATGACAATCCTCTCATACAAGATAAAAGAGGTATTTTGAAAGGACAGGTTCATTTAAAAAAAAAAAAAAAAAAATGTATTTTTCTATTTTGCATGACCTGCTCCAATGCAGACCGATGTGTCTCTGTGGTTATAGACCAAAGTTAAAGTGTGTTGTGATCCTACAGTCATGTGCTGCTCCCTTCCATCTGCTCCCCTTCATGTTAGCCTAGAAACTGCAGAACACGAGGCAGAGTAAATGGGAAAACATATGTCTGCAGAAACATATGAGTTTTTTTTTTTTAAATCAAAATCATTTATAATTTACTTCATTTTTCGATGCCCTAAAATAATCTGAATAATATGCATTTTTAAATGATACATATCCTTTAAGAATGCATGTAATTATTTATGAGTACAGTTCTGTATAAAAGTAATGTGCATTTGTTGCCTTTCCCTTTATGGTACCGTATATGATTTTTATTTAATGCTGACAGAAGAATCCACCCTACATATGTGTGCATAACCAACAAATCAATATCCAACAGGGTAAGCAGATGGGAACTGTAAGCATCAATGGCAGTTTCATTGCTTTTTAATTGGGATTTGAGCCAAGAGAATGTATAACTTGTACAGTCTTTGATTTCCTTCCAGAATTTTTTTCTTTTCTCCAAGACAAATCTAACCTACCATCAGATTAGAACTTCATTTTATTAACCTGTTTTCATTTCCATTTTTTTTAGTTTAACAGCAATGCTCATGATGTCAGCTGCTTCCACCATCTTGTCCAAGCAAATGTTAGAAATAAGAAGGTTCTTAAAGAAGCAGTCAATAACATCACTGCCAAAGGAACAACAGACTACAAACAAGGCTTCAAATTTGCTTTTGACCAGCTTCGTAATGTAAGCTATTTATTGCATGCTATCAAAATATTGAGTCACCAAGGAGTTTTTTATTAATAAGACTATAAGATTTTCCTTTAGTCCTTAACTAAACTTTAACTTTAATTAGTGACATCATTCAGGTTAATATACCTCTAACTTATAGCATCACATTTTCTGTTACAGTTTAGAAGTTTTTATGTGTTCTGTCATATTCAAAAACATGTTTAATAATTTTTTTTAAAATAATTTTCCAAAAGGAGGAAACTACTTTTGAAGGTTATTACATTCATATCTACTCAGACTCTTCTTCCACCTTGCAAAGCTTTGAAGTCACAGTTTAGACTTTTATTCAAAGCAAAATAACCCCCCAAAAAAACAATCAGCCCAATGTAAACCGGAAACTATACTTGGATGCCAATATCAGCTTATAAAAATAAATACATGATTAAGAAGAATAAGTTATATTTTAATGCTAGGGTGTTTTTTCGGCTGCTAAATGCCTATACATTTCTTTAGTGTTAAGCTGTCAAAACACATAAAAGAAAAGGTAGCTAAACTCATCAATATCAACAGGATCAACCTTCAATCTAATGGGTA
This sequence comes from Phyllomedusa bahiana, assembly GCA_025379985.1. Taxonomy (NCBI): domain Eukaryota; kingdom Metazoa; phylum Chordata; class Amphibia; order Anura; family Hylidae; genus Phyllomedusa; species Phyllomedusa bahiana. The sequence continues at coordinate 97,087 of JAODAL010002877.1, forward strand.
GGGGAACCTGGCAATTATTGCATTTTTAACATAGCTGATCCATTTGTTTCCATGGGAAACTCCTTTTTCTCTGTGGAAGTAAAAATGCTAGCTTGGCCATTTGTGGAGAAGTGAGCAGAAATAGCTTTTGGCCAACAAATGTCTGTGTTAACATTGTGTGAATACCATAATCCTAGCTGAAGTCAGTGGCTAGTCAAGTATATTTTAACATTTTGAAGATTCCAGTTGATCCCATGGCTCTCCAGTTATTGCATCTGTAACCATCTAGAAAATAGCTAAAATAGATTGTATATTTCTTAATATAAATTGAGCTGATTTTGTTCACAAACTTGAAAAGGTTGTCCTGGCCAACCACTTCTTGGGAAGAAGCTGTCCCTGAGATCTTCTGATTGCTGTGAATGGGACAATGCTTCAATAACAAGCACGTATGCTGCTAAAAAATATAGTGTTGTGTAGTGTGGAGTTGTATACACAGCTAAGAGGCTGCAGTGTTTGTCTAGATGCTGAAGCCTCCTACAAATAGGTGACCAGCAAGGGTACCAGGAGTTAGACCACATTAATCAAGTATTGGTAGCCTATACAAAGGATAAGCCATGAATTAGAAATAAACTGCATAACATTTTATTTTTATATTTTTTTTTATACTTATGATTTAAGATACTTATGATTTCTATTTGGAGGCTTTGGTGGAAACTGTTAGAAATTGTCTAATTTTATGAATTAGGTCTAGTGGTAAAAGCAACCCTAACCCTATTAGGTAGGAGTTTTTAATGTAGAATTCTAATTGTTGAATTTAAATAAAAGAAATATACGATAACATATTCTCTATTTAAAGGAATACTTTGGGTTGAAATTATACTTATGCTTAGTATAGAATTTGATAGAGCAATGCATATCAGAGGGACATAAAGAACATCTCTGCATTGTCCCGCCCACCCCATACCTGTACCAGATATAACGTTGGTTAAGCGTTTAGCCCAGATTATTTTAACTTAGTTTTGCATGACTAATTCACACTGTTGCCCTTTGATTTCAATATGTTGTATGTTACTGTGCATATAAATATATGTATGCATGTTTCTATATTATTCAGTGATACTTAGTTTTCTTATGCAAAATTCAGATTTTCTCCTGGATCTCTGATAATTTCTCTCTCAAATAAAAATGCTGCACAAAATGTTTTCAATTTCCCAAAGGTTTTAATGAAGGATTTCCTTTCCAAATACCACTTTCCCCATTTATGAGCGATATACTTATTAGTCAAATAATATTGTTACAGTTTAGCCTATAAAATGAAAAGGAAGAGAAGAGCTGAGCAAGATTGTAAAGCTGATATATCTGGGGAAATTAAGATACAGAGAGTCACAGACTCTGGGGAAATAGAGATAATCAGTCTTTGCTGGAACCAGTTATGTATGACTAAATAATAATTTGACGTTCTATATATCCTCCCAGGACAGCTACCCCGCAAATAAGAATTATTACATTTCATTAAACTATAAAACAAGCATATGGAGCTACAGGATATACAGAAGAGTATGAATCCACCAAAATGATATTTAATCAGATGTTTATTATGTTTTGTAAGATTAGGTTAAATAATCCCATGTGATTTTTGATGATGTATAAAAAAAATTGTAAATATTACAGATTTTAATTTAGATGATTTTCTTCAATATGTGTCATATTACTTTATTTAAATACTGAATCTTCCTGAGTAAAATAGGCAGATGTTTCTCTAAATCACTATAAAAATATTCTCATTGTCTTAGATTTCAGCAGGAAAGTAAACGAAAGTAAAAAAGGATTATAAAAATAGAAACCATTAGGTAAACAAATGAGGTTTGTGTTTCATTCTACTCATTTTAGCCAAAGTTTCGAATTGAACAAAGATTACAGTTGAGTTTAGTTTTCCACGCACATCAAATACATCAATCCATCTGTAGTAGGCCAGACAAGAAAATGAAGACTGGAAGATCAAAAAAGTAGAAATGAAATGTTTTCTGCAGGGAAATGTGGGGAAAATAATCTAGTCATAAAGCAGCTATTGTATTAGTATGACCTTGTCCATATGCCATTTTAGGGACATCATCGGTGGTCCCCCCTTTGGTATACTAAAGCAAAAAGACACTGTACAAATTGTCTTAGGCTCTTTTCACACATCGCTCCTGGTGTATAAACGCATCTCTAAATTTGCATTAGGTCAGTGGCCAAAGGAGTGTTATTTTGGCTTCTGTTTGGATAGTACACATCAGGCTTTTGTGTATGAAATGGTGCAAGGAGCTATGATATTCCATAAAGCAGGATAGAGTAAAAAAATTTTATACCCTTTTTTTTTAATTGTGCGGGCCCTATGTGTTTGTAAAATCAGGTCCTGGGTTTTCGGGAAAAGGCCCCTTATCTGAAAAATAAAATAAATAAATAATAAAAATCACATACCCATATTATTACACTGTTAATTTTTAAATTCCTTTTTTAATAATTTTAATTTAAATTTTACTTTAAAATTTAAATGACACAATGTCTTTCCAGCATTAAAAACCTTGGTTCTCATCTTCTTTTTGGTTTTGGAGTCCCCCCACCCAATCCTTTATATTCCACTAGAAATGCAAAAATTTAAAAAAAATTTTTTTTTTTATTTACATGCAGATTTCCAAATAAATGTCAAAGCAATTTGTGTCCTTTAACTTAATAAAAACATTGAAACCAGTTGCATGTGGATTGAGATCCAGTTCCCAGGTTAGAATCCACCTGAATCTCCTTCTATGAAAACATAGGCCCTCATTTAATATTGCTGTCAGCGATGGCGTAAACTTGGTCAGGCAGTCTAAAAAGGCACCAGATTTGTTAAAGGAGCATTTTTTTGGTTTATTTTCTGTGCCAGAATTTGGGTGCAATTTTGGTGTAGATTGGCGCAACATGTTAGCCTTGTCCACTTTCCCATAAGGCCGCACCCACCTGTCGAGCTGTGTACAGAAACTGTCTTAAGCCCATGAGAAGTGTTTTGGGGGGACATGCTGTAAAAAATTGTGACACTTTTTGGAGCATTTTTAGAAACTTTTAGTGCACCACATTAGAAAGGAGGAACAAAAGGGGCCACATTATGAAAATGCCTGGTCTGGAACCATTTGTTGCCATGCCCAAAGAGCTCCCCTTCTTTTTTCAGAGCATATATAAAATAAAAGGGGGGCCTCGGATTGGTTGCTATGGGCAACAAAGTGAGTTTTAGACCTACACCGTTTTCATACATGTGGCCCATAGTGTTAAACTGATTAAGAATTTAATTATTCCCTCTCCTAGCAGATAATGTATTGATTGGAGTAGTCTGATAGGGCTTCCAGTACACCAAACAATATTTGGCTTGACGGAATGTTTCCCATTTATTTTAAAAAACCCTTATCTTACAGGACCTTTTAAAGATAAATTAAACAATTTTTACATAAACTGTTGAATACTTTGTGCCTCTAGGTAAATCCTGGCCAGGCTCTATACAAAGTATAAATTAAAAAGTTATGTAATAATATTGGAGCCACCATAGTTGCAAATATGACAGTCACACTTTGTTAATGTGAATAGTAACCTTGACTGGTGACATTTGCCATTGAATAGGTTTTCCATCTGGCTGTTTGTACAGAGCTGACTTCCCTGCTTTAAGTTTTAGTTCCTTTGCAGGCTGTATGTGGTTCTACAGTAATGACTGATATGTAGGCTCCGATAGCTTCTTTTCCTAACTTGTGCATGTTACAGGGACATGGAGGACAGGGTAATATAGGAGTTGTGAAAAATGATGACACTGTCCAAGAAGGTTGTCTAGCTATAAATGTGAGCTATCAGAGCTTTATATGTCATGAGAGATTAGCTGTTAAGATGAGCAGCGTCATTCTTCTACATTCATACATATCTATGTATATACATAAAAAGAAAAGTGTCACTCTGCAGGACTGTCAGTACAGTCCCAGAGCCCCCTGTTCTTCTTGTTCAGTAATAAAGGGTTAACTTTTTTTCCAGAAAAAAGTTAAGATGGGGCCAGCGGAAAGTGCCTCTAGGTGGCCCTGCTGACAAAGTGAAGGGGGTTGGGTACCTCTAGAAAAGCCTTTTAAAAACAAGCAGGAGATGAGTCCTGCTCTTATTTTCAAATGAAGAACAATCTTTATTTATCTATAACTATCTTTTAAAGAAATTTAAGTATGGGAATACCCCTTTAACCCATGCTGCAGTGTAACTCACGTTTAGTAAATGTGCACTGCCGTTTCAGGACTATTTTTAACTTTTTTTTTAAATTAAATACTCTCAGTATACACTATCTATCTTAATGGTGTAAGTGTACTGTACCCTTTTCTTATGTATTATATATAGAGATGAGCGAATTTCTCAAAAATTCGGTTCGGTCACTTCGCCGAATTTTCCGTCAAAATTCGTTTCGGTCCGAATTACTTCGGCACGAATCGGTTTAAAAAACAGCTATTCCAGGCGCACGACCCTGCAGGGTGCTGTGAACTTTTGCCATGTTTAAAGTATGCAGAGGGAGTTGGTTTGGTTTTCTAAAATTTTGTGTTTTAGTATGACACGCAGATGACTGCCGCCGCTCTTAGAATCGCTTCACTTTAAAAATTCCCTGGGCATTTAAGGGGCAAAACTGACCAAAAAACTAAAAGGGGGAAATGTTCCCTGAAAAGTCATTTTGGAAAGCTGGAAAAAACAAATGAGAATCAGGTGGCAAAATTTGTGACAGAGTGGGGGTGATGGGGCAGCCATAGCAGCTTTAGGTCAGAGAGTGGCACAATGCATTCTGGAGGTGGCAAAAAAGTAATATGCCAACAGAGTGGACAATGACACAGTAGGAGGTTACGAAAGAGCAGCATGAGGTCAGGACAGTGGCCAAGACATTTGGAGGTGCCAAAAAAGGTGTAGGGCACAGGTGGCCCCTGACAGAGAGTGGAGGTCACGACGCGCCACAGCGCAGCATGTTCAGGCAGTGGCACAATAATTTGGGGTGGCAAAAAAGGAGTAGGGGACAGAGTGGCACAATGACAGAGGTGGGGGGCAGACAGCAGCCATGCGCGCTGAGGTCGACAGTGGCACAATGACATTCTGGAGGTGGCAAAAAAGGAGTAGGGGCCCCAAAAGGGGAAAAATGCACAGTGTGGAGGTTTAGCAGCAGCAGCATGAGGTAGGCAGTGGCACAATTTACATTTGGGGGTGGCTAAAAAAAGAGTAGGCCACAGGTGGCACAATACACGTGTGGAGGGCACAGCAGCAGCAGATGAGGTCGTCAGTGACACAATGACATTCTGGAGGTGCAAAAAAAAAAAAAAAAAAAAAAAAAAGGAGTAGGCCCCAGAGGGCACAAGAACAGTGTGGAGGTCACGACAGCAGTCCAGCAGCAGCATGGGTCAGACAGTGGCACAAAGACATTCTGGAGGTGGGAAAAAACAGGGGGGAGGGCCACAGAGTGGCACAATGACAGGAGTGGAGGTCAGACAGCAGCCACGCGCAGCTGGGTCAGGGAGTGGCCAGTGACATTTGGAGGGTTTGGGAAAAAAATGGCTAGGGGCCCCGAGTGGGGACAAATGAAGTGTAGAGGTCAGAAAGCAGCAGCATGAGGTAGTCAGTGACACAAAACACATTTGGGGGGCAAAAAAAAAAAGGGGTTGGTCACGAGTGGCACAATGACAGAGAGTGGAGGTCACGACAGCGAACAGCACAGCCCTGAGATCGGGAGTGGCACAATGACATTTTGGGGGGTGGCAAAAACGGAGTAGGCCCGAGTGGGACAAGACACTGTGGAGGTCACAAGAGCAGCAGATGAGGTCATAGAGTGGCAAATGAAATTTTGGGGTGGCTAAAAAGGAGTAGGCCACAGGTGCCATGCGTGTGGAGGGGACGGCAGCGCGATGAGGTAGTCAGTGCACAATGCATTTGGAGGTGGCTAAAACAGGGTAGGCCACGAGTGGCAAAATGACCAGTGTGGAGGGCACGACGCGTCACAGCGCAGATGAGGTCAGACAGGGCACAATGAATTTGGAGGGGGCAAAAAAAAGAAGTAGGCCACAGAGTGGCCAATGAAAGAAGGGGGAGATCACGACAGCACCCTGCGCATTGAGGTCAGGCAGTGGCACAATGACATTCTGGAGGTGGCAAAAACGGGGGCAAGGCCACAGATGGCACAAGACACAGTGTGGAGGCACGACAGCAGGCTGAGGTCGTCAGGCACAATCACATTTTGGAGGTGGCAAAAACAGGGTAGGCACAGGTGGCCAATGACCAGTGTGTAGGTCACGACGCAGCAGCATGAGGTCATTCGGGAAAAGGGGCTTTGGATGTGGAAAAAAAAAAGGAGTAGGTCACAGAGTGGACTGACAGGAGGGAGGTATGACGCAGCCCGCGCGCATGGGTCAGGGAGTGGGACAAAGACTTTTGGAGGGGGGCAAAAAAAGGGGTTGGCCAGGGGCAAGACACGTGTGGAGGGCACGACAGCAGCAAACATGAGGTCGGCGTGGCCAATGCATTTGGGGTGGCTAAAACAGGAGTAGGCCCAGGTAGCACATGACAAAGTGGGGGGGGCACGGCAGCAGCAGCATGGGTCAGTCGTGCACAAGCATTTGGAGTGGAAAAAAAGGAGTAGGCCACAGAGTGGGACAATGACACAGTGTGGAGGTCACGACAGCGTACAGCAGCGCTGAGGTCAGACAGTGGCACAATGCATTTGGGGTGGGAAAAAAAAGGAGAGGCCCACAGAGTTGAAAAATGACAGAGAGTGGGGTCACCCACAGCAGCCAAGCAGCAGCATGAGGTCAGGCAGTGGCACAAAAGAGTTTGGAGGGGGCAAAAAATGGAGTAGGCCACGAGTGGCACAAAGACACGTGTGGAGGTCACAACAGCAGCAGATGGGTCAGGCGTGGCACAATGACTTCTGGAGGGGGCAAAAACAGGGAGGCCCCGGTGGCACAAAAGACACGTGTGGGGGCACGGAGCAGCAGCATGAGGTCAGTCGTGACACAATCACATTCGGAAGTGGCAAAAAAAAGGGGTAGGCCCCAGGTGGCAAATGACACAGTGTGGAGGTCACGACAGCAGAGAGAGGTCGGCAGTGGCCAATGGGGCATTCTGGAGGTGGGAAAAAACAGAGTAGGTACAAGTGGACAATGACGAGAGTGGGGTCAAAGCGCCATAGCGCAGCATGAGTCAGGCAGGGCAAATGACTTTTTTTGGGGGTGGCAAAAAGGGGAGTAGGCCCCGAGTGGCCCCAAGAACTTGTGGGGGGTCCGACAGCAGCAGTAAGGTCAGGCGGGACAAGACATTCTGGAGGTGGGGAAAAAAAAGGAGTAGGCACAGGTGGCACAATGAAAAGGTAGAGGTCACGACGCAGTCACAGAAACAGCATGAGGTCAGCTGGCCAATGCATTTTTTGGGGGTGGCAAAAACGGAGTAGGCCACAGGGGCCAATGAAAGGTGGGGGGGGCAGGGAGAGCACACAGCAGCATTGGGCGGCAGTGGCCAAGAATTCTGGGGGTGGCAAAACGGGGTAGGCCCCGGTGGGACAATGAAAGGTGGGGGTCACACACAACCCCCAGGCATGAGGTCAGGCAGTGAACAATGAAAATTTGGAGGTGGCAAAAACAGGGGCCCAGAGTGGGCCCGACCCAAAATGTGGAGGCACGGCAGCCCCCCAAAAGATGGGTCAGCAGGGCACAAAACATTTGGAGGTGCAAAAAAAGGAGTAGGCCAGGTGGACAAGACCAGTGTGGAGGCACGGGGCCAGCAGCAGCATGAGGTCAGGAGGGCACAATGACATTTGGATGGAAAAAAGGAGTAGGCCACAGGTGGCACAATACACGTGTGGAGGAGGGGGAGCGCATGAGGTCAGGCAGTGCCAATGAATTCTGGGGTGGAAAAAAAAAGAGTAGGCACAGAGTGGCACAAGACAAGGTGGAGGTCCGACAGCAGCACAGCAGCGCATGAGGTCAGCAGTGGACAATGAATTCTGAGGGGGGAAAACAGGGTAGGCACGAGTGGCACAATGACAAGGTTGGGGTCACGACAGCAGCCACAGAGAGATGAGGTCAGACAGTGGCACAAAAACTTTTGGAGGTGGCAAAAAAAAGGGGTGGGCAAGAGTGGACAAAGACACAGTTTGGGGGAGGCACGACAGAGCAGCATGAGGTAGCAGTGCACAATACATTTGGAGGTGGCTAAAACAGAGTAGGCCAGAGTGGCCCCAAGACACAGTGTGGAGGGGACGAAGCGCGCATGATCAGGCAGTGGCACAAAACATTCTGGAGGTGGAAAAAAAGGGGGGCACAGAGTGGCCACTGACAAGGTGGAGGTCAGACAGCGCACAGCGCAGATGAGTCAGGCAGTGGCACAAAGACTTTGGGGGTGGGAAAAAAGGAGTAGGCACAGATGGCTAAGAAGTGGGGGAAGGCAAAGCAAGATAGGTCAAAGTGGGACAAAAGACTTCTGGAGGGGCAAAAAAGGGTAGGCCCCAGAGTGCCCAAAGACAAGTGTGGAGGGCAGGGGAGCAGCAGCATGAGGTCAGTCAGTGACACAAAAATTCTGGAGGTGGGAAAAAAAGGGGTAGGCCCCAGAGTGGCAAATGCACAGGTGGAGGTCACGCAGCAGCCCGCAGGAGGGTCAGGCAGTGGACAATGACTTCTGGAGGTGGCAAAAAAACAGAGTAGGCCCCAGAGTGGGACAATGCAGAGAGTGGAGGTCACGACAGCAAAACCCCGCAGCAGATGAGTCAGGCAGTGGCACAATGACATTTGGAGGTGGAAAAGGTAGGCCCAGGTGGGCCCGACACGTTGGGGTCCAAGCAGCGATGAGGTTTAGAGGGCACAAGACATTTGGAGGTGGTAAAACAGGGGTAGGCCCAGAGTGCCAATGACAAAGTGTGGAGGGCACGGGCACAGCAGCATGAGGTGTCAGTGAACAATGACATTCTGGGGTGGAAAAAAAAGGGTAGGCCACAGGTGGGAAATGCACGGTGGAGGTCACGACAGCGTCACAGCAGCGCTGAGGTCAGACAGTGGGGACAATGACATTTGGGGTGGCAAAACAGGAGTAGGCCCCAGAGTGGCACAATGCAGAGAGTGGAGGTCACGGGCAGCAGCCACGCAGCAGCATGAGGTCAGGGAGTGGCACAATGAATTCTGGAGGTGGCAAAAAAGGGAGGGAGCACAGGTGCACAAGAACATGTTTTGGGGGGCACCGGGCTGCAGCATGAGGTCGTCAGTGACACAATCCATTCTGGAAATGGAAAAAAAAAGGGTAGGCCCCGAGTGGACAATGACACGTGTGGAGTCACGGACAGCAGCAGCATGAGGTAGGCGTGGCACATGACATTCTGGAGGTGGCAAAAAAGGAGTAGGCCAGAGTGGGACAATGACGAGAGTGGAGGTCGCAGCAGCCAACAAGCAGCTGCATGAGGTCAGGCAGTGGAAAAAAAATGCATTTTTTATCAAAAAAAAAATAGGCCACAAGTCACAATACAACATTTTATCAACACCCCCACATATCACAAATCACAATAATTTATCTTAAAAAAATACCCCCAATTTTTCACAAATTTTCAAAACGTTTTTTTTTTTGTGGGGGCCGGGGGGGGGGGGAAACGCAGCATGAGGTAGCAGTGAACAATGACATTTGGAGGGGGGAAAAAAGGGGTAGGCCACAGAGGGCACAAAGCACAGTGTAGAGGTCCGACAGCGTCACAGCAGCATGAGGCAGACAGTGGCACAATGAATTCTGGAGGGGGCAAAAACAGGAGAAGGCCCCAGAGTGGCACAATGACAGAGAGTGAGGGGACGACAGCAGCCACAGCCAGCATGAGGTCAGGGAGTGGCACAATGAGATTTCTGGGGTGGAAAAATCGGAGTTGGCCCCGAGGGCACATGACACGTGTGGGGGCCAACGCAGCAGCATGAGGTCAGCGTGGACAATGACATTTGGAGGTGGCAAAAAAGGAGTAGGCCCCAGAGTGGCACAAAGAACAGTGTGGGGGGCACGGCAGCAGCAACATGGGTCGTCAGTGCCAACCATTTGGGAAATGGCAAAAACAGGGTAGGCCCCCCCCCCCCCCCCAAGAGTGGGACATGCAGTGTGGAGGTCACGACAGAGCAGCATAGGTCGGCAGTGGCACAAGACATTTGGGTTTTGGAAAAAAAAAGGAGTAGGCCACAGAGTGGCACAATGAACAGTGTGGAGGTCAGGGGCAGCAGCGCATGAGGTCAGGCGTGGCACAATGACATTTGGAGGTGGCAAAAAAAAGGAGTAGGTCACAGGTGGCACAATGACAGAGAGTGGGGTCCCCGCAGCCACGCAGCAGATGAGGTCAGGAGTGGCACAATGACTTCGGAGGTGGCAAAAAAAAAAGGAGTAGGCCCCGAGGGCACAAAAGACACAGTGTGGAGGTCACAAAAAGGCAGCTGAGGGCAGGGAAAGGGGACAATGACTTCTGGAGGTGGCTAAAACAGGAGTAGGCCCAGAGTGGACAATGGCACAGTGTGGAGGGCAGGCAGCAGCAGCATGAGGTCACCCGTGAACATGCATTTGGAGGTGGGAAAAAAACAGGAGTAGGCCACAGAGTGGACAATGACACAGGGGGAGGTCACGACGCAGTCAAGCAGCAGCAGAGGTCGCAGTGGCCAATGACATTCTGGAGGGGGCAAAAAAGGAGTGGCCCCAGAGTGGCCAATGACAGAGGTGGAGGTCCGCACAGCCGCGCAGCAGATGAGGTAGCAGTGGCCAAAAGACATTTGGAGGTGGGGTAAAAAGGGGTAGGCCCCAGAGTGGCACAATGACACAGTGTGGGGGCACGACAGCGAGCATGAGGTCGTAGTGAACAATCACATTCTGGAGGTGGCAAAAAAGGAGAGGCCACAGAGTGGGCCAATGGGGCACAGTGTGGAGGTCACGACAGCAGAGCATGAGGTCAGGCAGTGGCACAAAGCATTTGGAGGTGGCCAAAAAAAGAGTAGGCAAAGTGGCACAATGACCAGTGTGGGGGGCCGGCAGCGCAGCATGAGGTCAGTCAGTGACACAAGACTTTGGGGTGGAAAAAAAAAAAGGAGTAGGCCACAGAGTGGCACAATGACACAGTGTGGAGGTCACGAAGCTCACAGCAGCAGCATGAGGTCGAAGTGGACAATGACATTCTGGAGGGGAAAAAAAAAGGAGTGGCCAAGAGTGCCCAAAAAGAAGAGAGTGGAGTTCACGACAGCAGCCGCGCAGCGATGAGGGCAGGCAGTGGCAAATGAATTCTGGAGGTGGCTAAAAAAAGGGGTAGGCCCCAAAAGTGGCCAATGACACAGTGTGGAGGGCAGGCAGCAGCAGCATGAGGTCATAGAGGGCACAAGACAGATTTTGGGGTGGGTGGCAATACCGTCCCTGGTTTTAAAAAAAGTTGGATCAGGCGGGTGGGGCACGAATATGGTGGGCAGGTAAATTTTAAAACCCCGACTCTTTCTCACAGTTTGGGTGAGGCGTCATGGTGTTTTGTCTGGCCCAAGGGTTGGTGTGGGAAAATTTCCCGGCCGATCCCCCCCTGATTCTTTTGAAAAGGTCAGTCGTTCCAATTTTCCCGTAGAAAAGGGGATTTCCTTGGGAATGGGGCCCCCCCGCACTGAACACCCGCTCTGATGCCACGCTACTGGCCGGGGGACAGTTCTCCACTGCAAACTGGGCAAGTTGCCCCACTCCCATTTTGGCTCCCCCATAGCCCCAGCGGATCTTTAATGGGGGGGCGAGTGCTGTCCAAGTGGCCCCCAACCTTTTGGGTTCAGGGACTGCTCCGGGTCCTGCTGCTTGGCGATACCCTCCTCATAGGCGGGTGAAGGAACTGCTCATCAGTGACTCCAGATTAGGTTGTGCTGATGGAGTGGTACTGCTCCTACCCCCCCATTTTTCCCCCAGAAAGCCGGGGCTATAGTGAGGCTGAGGAACCCCCGGTCAGACCTGTCAGAGGAGGGACGTTTTTGCCGCACATGGGAGCGGCCAACTGATTACGGGGGTTTTCCTATAGTATTTGGTTTGTCCTCCCTCTCATAGGGGAAAAAAAGGCCCCTTTTTGGGACCCGTAGGGGGGGCCCAAAATGGGTGGAAGCCAGAAGTCATCCCTCTCCCGGATGCTGACTATTGGCTGTCATAGCCAGAAAAAAACACAGCGGGCGGGCCATCTGCAAAGTGACCCCAGGGGGCTCCTGCTCCTCTCCCTGTATACTGACGGTCCCTTGGGGTCCTGCTCGTTTCCTCACTCCATCTACCTCCTCCAGCTGCCCCTGCCCTCCTCTCTTTCCCCTGGGTAAAAAATCACTCATTTCACCAACAATGTTTTGCCCCAATGCCCTCCTCCCCCCTTCCTCCTCCATTTCAGTCCCGGCGGACTATGTGGCCCGAAATTATCCCCACTTTCCATCCCCTGCCCAGACAGATTTTTAGCATCTGTTGGGAAATAAAGCAGGGGGAATGACTTATTCATCCCGTAGGCCTGGGGGACGACAAAAAGTCCCTTCCGAATGGCCCAACAAACAGCAGTTGTCATGCATGAGCTCCCACTGGTAACATCAAAGTTCCCGGGGGGAGTACTCCTGTCCGCCTGGATCATAAAAAAAAGGGTTAATGGCCTTTCTCTTTTCTACGTCGGTCCCAAAACCTGTGGGCTGGAATTCCAAAGGGGTGAAACTCCATATCAGAGTGTGTTGGGGGGGCCTTCTGCCGCTGCAATTCGGGAGGGTTTCCTGCTTTGTGGAATGGTGAAGTGCTGCACATTTTCCCGGGCCCAATTTCAAATGTTCTGAAGATCTGTGGAAACTTCAGGAACCTTTTCACAACCAGATTAAACATTGCCCCATGCGGGGCGCATGGAATCCCTCCTCGGTGCAGCGGGGCACCATTTCCCTTTCCATTGTCCGTCCCATGGTTCCATTTGCTTTGGCGCGGGAAAGCCACACATCGATTTCTTGCTGCATGCGTGGAGCATTCCTCCCCTGTGTGACTTCGTTCCCCGGGGCAAGCCAGGTGTAAAATGCTGACACCGCGTCCCTACAATGTGGTATGTGAGCAGTACTTGGGAGGTGGGGAGTGGCGGGGTGGTGGAGGAGGGGAGGGGGACATTGGGCAGGAGCCGCATTTGACAAGTGGAGGAGAAAGGGGGCGTTTTGCCCAAAGTTGTTGGTTGCCTGGGCAGGAAGCACATTCACCCGTGGGCCGAAAAGGGACTGTAGGCCCTGACGTAGTTACGCTCCAGACGTCCGCGCGCCATGAAAAACCATAAGCTCAAGGACGGGCCCCCTTTCTGTTCTACTATTTATGAAGTCGGGGACTGCCTTTCTGAAAAGAAAAAATTTCGGGTTGGAACTCTCCTCTCGGCTCGCACAAGCCATTAGTTCTCTGAACGGTGCAAGGGCCAAAATTTTAAAAGGGGGGGATGCAATACAAAAAATTGGGCAGTAGCATGGTACTGCTCACCATAGGATGGTTGGGCGCATACTGTTGCCTTTGCAAACGCCTCGCTGAAACTGTGGCTCCCTAGTAGCGAGGGGGGAAAGGGGCATCTGGCCGGGGGATGATGTCAAAAAGGGAAAAAGCTACCTTTGCAGAGGTGGGGGAGCCTTGACTGGGTGAAGGCATGCGGCCCCTATCTGCTGCGGCGGAGGATGGACCCCCACATCTGAGCACTTTTCTCCAGGCCCCCCGTGGTGCCAAAGTTACTCCTGGCCACGCTTCACCTTCTTACAGATTTACAATACCCATATTGGCCCTCCTGTGCAAAGAAAGCCCCAATGCGGTAGTGATTTTACCGCCAACGCTCCCACTGAGTGCTACTACCGCCGCTGCTCGCTGAGCCCCCGTCCCCTACTTTCTTGGATGCGAAGCGGGTTTTCTACCCCCTGGCCGCTTGGGTCCCGACCTCCCACTGCTGCTACCCTGTGATAACGGTCACACAACCCCTTGCTGGCTGCCCTCTTTCCTGAGATGATGAAGCCCTTGGTTCACCCGGTCCGAAGTGCGGTGGCTACATAATCATCAATTTGTGTTTATCGTCACTGCTGTCCTCTTTACCGGGCTTTGGGATGCGAGGCTGACCCTCACAAAGACCTCCCATGCCACTCTCCCCATCTATCATTGCCGCCTACTGCAAGAGCAGGGGGTATTGGCCCCCCTTTCTTTGGCCAAGTAGCTGTGACTGCCCTCCTCAAATTGTTCACCTGCTTATAGTGGCCTGGGCCCCGAACCCCAAAAGTAGATCTCTGGTGGGGAAACCGGGTGGGGCAGAGGCGGGTTGAGGACGGTAGGGCCGCTGACCCGCTCCCGGGGGCCCGCCAATTTAAAGGGTTGTGTTGAGTTCCACCAACTCTTGGTGGGGGTTTTAGATGTCATCGGGAGGAAGTGGAGACCTAGTCAACCAATCAAGAAAACCCTTGGGGTTTCTGAACAACACACGGCCGTAGATGACAGTGGCAGTTTTGGCTTTCACCGAGTGACCCTGCTGAAAGTCCCCTTGCTGTGCTGCGACCTGGGCCCGCTCCGGAATGTTTTTTTCCACTGCCACTCGCAGGTGAAGAGCCTGCAAAACCCCTCTGTCTGACAAAATGTTTGTTTTTAAAATGTACAGACACGTTTGTGAAGATATCGTATTAAAATACAACCCTGTATTTGACTCCAAATTTAACCACAACAATTTGGGGAACCCTTGGACATAAACTGCGGTCCACAAATGGCCGGAAAAAAGACTTGTAGTGCCGTTTAAAAAAATCTGTGTATTTTACTAAATATAAAAAACACAAACAGGATTAATTTAAACCCTTTGGGATATGAATTTTGCTACAGAATTTCTTCTGTGGGCGGTGAAAAGAAAGTTTTTTTATGAGTACAACTACAGAAAAATATTTTGTTAACCCCCCGGGTGAAAAAATTTCGCAAAAAAATTGGCAGCCACAAAAATAGCTTTGTAGTTTACAATGGCGTATTTTTTACCTACACAACAAGAGAAAAAATTTAATTAACCCTTTCCCTTTTGAATTTTGCTCAGGAAAATTTTATTTTTTTTGGGGGGAAAAAGACGGTTTATTTTTTTTCCCACAGCAGAAAAAAAAGCTTAATTAACCTCTGGATGTAAATTTCGCAAAAGAATTGGCAGCCACAAACTACTACTTTGTAGCGGTTACAATGGGGTATTTTTTTCGCTAACAACAAGAAAAAAATTGTAAATTTAACCCCTTTGCTTGTGAATTATGCTACAGGAAAAATTTTATTTTTTGCCTGTGAAAAAGACGGTTTTTTGGAGTCACCCAGCAGAAAACAACGCTTTAAATTTAACCCCCGGGAGTAAATTGCGAAAAAAAATTTAGCAAACCACAAAATATTCTTTGTAGCGTGTTACAATGGTGATTTTTAGCACACAACAAGAGAAAAAATTGAATTAACCTTCGCTTGTGAATTATTAAAGAAAAAAGTATTTTTTGGCGGTGAAAAAAACGTTTTTTTTTTGTCACCAACAAAAAAACAACGCTTAAATTTAACCCCGGATGTAAAATTCGCAAAGAATTTTAGAGCCACAAACTACTAGCTTTGTAGCTGTTAAAGGCGTATTTTTTTTTGCTACAAACAAAAGAAAAAATTGTAATTAACCTTCGCTTGTGAATTATGCTACAGGAAAATTGTATTTTTTGGCGGTGAAAAAGACGGTTTATCTTTGTCACCACAGCAGAAAAACAACACTTAATTAACCCCTGGATATAAATTGCGCAAAATAATTGAGCAGCCACAAACTACTAGCTTTGTAGCATGTTACAATGGCGTATTTTTTACGCTACACAACAAGAGAAAAAATTGTAATTAACCTTCGCTTGTGAATTATGCTACAGGAAAATTGTATTTTTTGGCGGTGAAAAAGACGGTTTATTTTTGTCACCACAGCAGAAAAACAACGCTTAATTAACCCCTGGATGTAAATTGCGCAAAAAAATTGAGCAGCCACAAACTACTAGCTTTGTAGCGTGTTACAATGGTGTATTTTTACGCTACACAACAAGAGAAAAAATTGTAATTAACCTTTACTAGTGAATTATGCTACAGGAAAATTTTATTTTTTGCCAGTGAAAAAGAAGGTTTCTTGGAGTCACCACAGCAGAAAAACAACGCTTAATTAACCCCGGGATGTAAATTGCGCAAAAGAATTGAGCAATAAATGAAGTGGTATTTGTATTGTAAAAACGCTGTTTTTTTAAAATTTGAATACAACAGGAACAGGCTTAGATCCCCCTTGGATTTTCAATGTGCTGTGAGCAGATAGCATTAACATGTATATGCAGCTGCACTGAACACACACTGGACTTCAGATCCAATACCCCAAAAAATCAGAAATAGAACATTAAGAGAAGCAGTCTCTGAGACAAGCTGAGACACCCCACAAAAATCGTTTCATAAAAATCATTCTTCAGTAAGAGCTATCCACAATCACCCCCAGGGAGCACCCTTTCCCTGATCAGTACAGTGAGAGAGTGATATGAGCTCCCAGCGTCGCGCCCGGACTTATATAGTGCGGTGACGTCACAGAATCCCACCGGTCTCTGATTGGCTTCATCTCTGCACATGTCATGCAGGCTATGCCCTTCTTCCTCCCAGAGTTCTTTGCTCCATGTAACGCCATGTGCTCGCAGCCATTTTATCAATGAAAAGCATACTTCGTTCACCCGAAGTCCCCCAAACTTCGACTTCGTTCAGAACCGAAGTTTTCCTGAAATCCTAAACGACTTACACTTCGTTAGAATCAATTCGGCCATCTCTAATTATATAATTTAGAGTAGTCTTGGACAACCATGATACTGTACATGCACATTTCCTGGAATACTATCTGTGAGCCTGGTTTCTATTATATTGTTTTTATCATGTTGTGGTTTTTTAGTAACTAGGAAGATATTTTCTTCATTATGTCTGTGTATAATATGATTTGGTTATTCAAAATGTTATTGTAAAGAGATAGCCTAGAGGTATTAACCTGTCTTTCTGCTGAGTGTATCCACTACTGTTATTTACGGGTAGTGTTGAAAATATGTAAATAAGATGCTTTTAATGAAATATCAATGATAATCTCCTTTGCAGACGAATGTATCCAGAGCCAACTGTAATAAGATCATCATGCTGTTCACTGATGGAGGCGAGGATAAGGCAACAGAAACATTTAAGTTATATAATAAGAATAAAACAGTAAGTACTTTTCTAGTACAAAATGTATTGGAACATGTACAAGTATAATATCCAAAACTGCCTGTTATTAATCTGAAGTCTGCATTAGCAACAAAGAGCAGAGATATATTTTTTTAAAGATTTTTATTTGCATGAAGGTCAAAACCCATGATTTTTTTAGACCTAACTATATCACCGGCAAAGACATTCCTAAAAGAAATAACTTGATAAGAAAAAACTTCTAACACATTAACTAACAGATCAGTTATTTGATGAAAGCTGCAACAAATGTCAGCTCAGACAACTCAGCATACCAAATCTGTTCCTGCTGAGTGATTTAGGAAGTACCCAGTAGAGACTACTGAGCCATATGTTCAAACAATGTACCAGAGTTCCTAAATGCATTATTAAATTAAGTTAATTCTTTTTACTGTCGATAAACCATCAGAAGATTTAGTTGCTTTCACGCCACATACCTTTCCTGACATGGGAGTGTGTACTTGCTGTTAAGCAAGAAAAGAGAGCAAGGTAGCTACTGTAGAAAAGGATGTGTTCACATACTCATTTACAAAACAAAAAGATAGAAACAAAATAAAGCCCAAAATGTATTTTTTGCACCATATGTTGATCATAAAATATTCCACTGAAGGACAAAAAATTTTTTTGGGGGGGCCTAGAAATTTTGACCTTATTCTGGTTATTTCAGTGCAGTGTTGGACTGGGGTGCCTAGGGCCCACCAGAGGAGTTTATTGTTGGGGCCCACTGTATCTCCTTATCTTTACCACCTGTACGATGCCTCGCCCGGTCTCGCTTCAACTTATACAGACCAATGTGATGACATCATCACACTAATCTGAGTCTCCCTCACCTACTGTAATTGCAGCAGGACACTGGTGGTGAACATAAAAGGTATAAAGATATATGTCCCTCTCCCCGAATTATACATTTTATATAAATAAAAATATATCAAAAGCTATAACACAAAGTACATAGTACATGGTATAACACCACTAAATTATGATCGTACAGTTACCAAATAACACTGCTATATAAAACCAAAATCCCAACACTATTTTTACCAATAATTCCACTAAGACCAAATCCCTCCACATCATGATCACATATTACCATCATAATACCACCACAATAATACTACCACACCAAGAACACATATCACCTCCACATAGTGTCTGAATAATACCACAGCATCATGATCAAATATGACCACCACGTAGTGACTAATACCTCCACACTATGACCACATATCCACGCCACATAGTGACTTAAAAAATATCACATCACCATGCCTACATATCACCACCACATAGTAACTGAATAATACCACCCCACTACAACCACATAGTGACTGAATAATACTGCTGCATATCACCACAACAAAGTAACTGAATCATACCTCCACACCATGAACACATATCACCACTACAAAAGCAAAAAAAGCAGAACCACCAAAAATAAAAAAAAGAAATATTTATTCACCCAAGTCAGTACATGATTAAATATTCTTTTTTTTATTTTTGGTGGTGCTGCTTTTTTTGCTTTTGTAGTGGGGGATTGAGGTCTTTACTTCTAAGCTTGCACACGTTGATTATTCTGTTTATATTTTAGCGGTGCTGTATCCTCAAAAAAAAATTGGGGGGGGGGGGGAGTTTTGAACATATCACCACTACATACAGACTGAATACTACTGTCACACCATTACTGAATATAAACCATTACACTTTGCACACATATAAGTGATTACAGTTCAGATACATTTAGTGAATCACATTTGACGTTTCTCAGATGAGTCGTTCATGTTCCCTTTTCTTCTCCATCTGGTCCACACCTTCATGCTGACTTATCCTGGCCAACAATTGTAACTGCAGATTTTGACGCAAATATCTTAAAATCCTCACTTTTCCAGCAACTACTTACTTATAGGTATATAACTCCCCTCAGTTAGGTAGGTATATAGGTCCCCTCAGATAGGAAGTTATATAGGTCTCCTCAGTTAGGTAGCTCTATAGCTCCACTCATCAGATAGGAGCCTCTATAGGTCCCCTCAGTTAGGTAGGTATACTGTATATATGGGCCCCTCAGTTAGGCAGGTATATTATGGGCCCCTCAGGCAGGTATAAATAAATAGTAGTAGAATACCAAGGCATACCAATTTTGGTATTATACAAACGTACAACATTTTATGTTCTTTCCAGATATCTTTTGTGACAAAGGCTACGGCCGAAACGTCTGTTATGGCATCTACTGTATCTCTGTAACCTTTATACAGAATCCTTGTAAGCAGTATCTAATTATCTACTTTTGTGAAACATAAAACACTCTACTATTTGTATAATACCAGAAATGGTGTGCCTTGGTTTTCTACTCTATTTTGACCTTACCACTGAGCACCCACCACCTAGGTGTGCGTTGCCCTTTATCCTGCCACTGTGAAGCTCAATGCGGGCCCCCTCTGAGCATCAACAAGCTCCCCCTGTGTTCTAGAGCAGTGCCGGCAGCTATTTTTAATATAGACAGCGCATGTGTCGGTCTGGGGGCCCACTGGAGGATTCTCCGATGCTCCGGTGGTCCAGTCCGACGCTGTTTGAGTGCTGCTGAGTCTGAATATACCATCCATTTGTTCTAGCAGCTCTAGTTTTTGAGATGTTGATTACATGATTCCACATTGTTCTTGCAATTCATTTGTCTGTAAATATGTAGTGCAGATGAATAGAATTGAATTTGTTCAGCACATTCATGTTTTTGTTTGCCTGTGTTCTTTAAATGTTCTGTAATGTATGTCAGTTCTGTTTCACATGAATTTCCAACGTTTCTTTAGTACAATATTGAGTGACCACTACTTTCAGCAGCATATACTTGGTAAAATAGCAATGCTGGATCTGCAAAACTATTGCGGATAGTGGAAATTTACAAAATCAGCGCTCCAAACATACTCAACAACAGTTCCAACTTTTAAGGCACCAAAATGAGTGTCCCCAGTGTTATTTTATTGAAGTGCATTCATTTATTACCCCTTAATATGGTGTGCTGGTGATAAATTGTGATGTTATATGACTGTAGAATTTCTGTGGGATTTATAACTTACCTTTATAATAGGCTTGGAGTATATGTTTCCTGTAGTATGTGTCCTAAAAGCTCCTCACAATTTCTGTAAAATGTTAACTACGGCTGCCACAAGGTGTCAGCCCTGAGACACCTTAAAAGTGATGTGAACAACAATATGGTTTACTGATTTCTATTGTACAACCCATGCTAATCAGGAATTAATTTAATGTATAAAGTATGTAACATAAACTATGGATATTGACCACATTTTTACAGTCCACAAACTAAATGTGAATTTAGATGCTCGTAAGCTGCTGTCAGTTATTTCCTCTTCTGCAGGTGATGCTGTTGTAAAGCAGGAATGCCAATAGATGACATTCAGTTCTTTTTTTAATATTATTTATTTTATCAGGGGTGTTATCAGGGCAGTATTGGCAATACTCCTGTCAGGGGCTATGATCATTTTTTAAGAAACTGGCCCACTCATATGGTGCAAGATGGTACCTGGTAATGGGTGGGGAGCCCAGAAGGTTTGGCTGTATGAAACCCCGGAAATTGGTTATGACAGCCCTGTATATTATTAAGTATTTTCATATTGTATACAGCTATCATCCTTAAATATATACATGTACCTACCTTAATGAAATTAATAATGGGATGTTGACATCACAATTTTTCCCTAATATGCTTAGTGTCTCCATAGAGATCAATTGTCATACAAAAACCATCTCCCAGTGGGATCACAGCTGCTGCCTGTACTAGGCTCTAAGCCTATGCCTAGGCTTGGGACCTGGTAGATGCCGGAACTGACGTCACGCCACCCGCTCCACATGCAAAGAGAAGTGTTCGGAGGGGGAACAGGGGAGAGCAGAGTTGATTATTATTATTTTATTTTTTTATAAAAGGTGTAGGGGTGGAATACCTACTTACCTACCTACTTGAAGAGGCCTTCGCTACCTTCCACAAGGGGCCCTATCTACCTGCCTACATACCACAAGAGTCCGTATTTACCTAACTACCTGTCATAAGAGGCCCTATCTGCCTGCTTACCTGCTGGAAGGAGCCATATCTACCTGCCTACCTACTATAAGGGGCCCTATCTACCTGCCTACATACCATAAGGGGCCCTATATACCTGCCTATCTAACATAAGAGGCCCCATTTTCCCACCTGTCTACCATAAGGGGCCCTATCTATCCGCCTACTTACTAGAAGGGGCCCTATCTACCTACCTAGTAGAAGGGGCCATACCTACCTACCTAGTAGAAGGGGCCCTACCTACCTACCTACCAGAGGGGACCTTAATTACCTAACTTCCTGTTCAAAAGGACCCTAACTACCTTTCTACCTACTGGAAGTGGCCCTATGTACCTACCTAGTAGAGGGGGCCCTATCTATCTGCTTACCTACTATAAGGGGCCCTATCTACATGCCTACCTACTAGAAAGGGCTCTATCTACCTACTAGACGGGACCCTATCTACCTACCTACTAGAGGGGGCTCTATGTAGCTACCTATCTAGTAGAGGGGGCCTTGTCTACTTACCTACTTACTTGGAGGGGCCCTATATTGAAGGGGGACTTTACCTACTTAATAGGAAGAATATCCCTACTTATCTAACTAATTTTTAAGGTCTAACCTACCTACTAATTTGGAGGGTCTGTCTACTATATGCAGTATGTTCCTACCTACTGTTGGCACAAATGGGGGGCCCAATAATCGGCTGGGGACACTTTCACTGTTTGGAGTCTAACATGTTTATGGGGTAAATTCTGTAGTTGTGGTTGGGAAAAGGCATCATGATGGTCTTCACCGGATAAAGAAAGTAAAGAGAGAACTACTCTCATGAGATAAGATCTGTGAATCCCTAAATGTATCTGCACTGTAATCATTTATATGGCTGCAGACCCTGTGTACAATGCTATCCACCACTATACGGTCCTTTTATGGTGGTAATAGTGGTGCTAGTGTAATGGTTTATATTCAGTAACAGTATGCTGGTATTATTCATACCGTTTAAAGTTGTGATATATGGTCATGATGTTGTGGTATTATTTGGTCCTTGTATATTGCTGTTATTGATATTATTGCTTTTTGTATATTGATTTGGTGAGTAACATTATGATGGTGTCATTATATGGTAGTGATATTTGGCAGTATTATTTGGGCTATATCATTGTTGTTAATAGTAATATTAGTCTTGGAATACTGGTTTGGTCAGTAATATTATGATGGTATTGTTCATTATACGGTAGTATACGGCCCTAGTTTACTTCCTGACCTGCAGAATACAGATAAGTCAATTAAGCTGTTCAGCATAAACTCCAACAAAAACTAAGCCCATAAAACAAAAACACAATTCCATTTTTTTCCTGTTCACCCCACCACTTTTTTTTTTGGTTGGGCGGAAGCGGCAAGAGGAAACAGATGCTTCGGTTGTATTACTTGTTTTTCCTTGGCTCCATTTGAAATTAATTTTCTTCTATTGGACAATTTCTTTCATTGGAAATAATTTTCTGCAGCACGCTGCCCTGCAAACATCTGTCACTTCAAGTAGGAAACCTGTTGTGAAAAAGTAGTGGGACAGTGTAAGGGGGCTCTGAGCTGAAGTTTTTTACCAAAGCCCATGAGTCTTTCTATACCTACTGGTATATTCGGAAAGGATGTGGGTCTCTTGTGTTGCGTTCATCTGGTTTTTTTTTTTTTTTTTTTTAGTGTAACGCAATACATTTTTGGTTTGTACTTTATTATTGCCTTGCCCAACTCTTCACTTAAAAGCTGGTGTTTCCAATCTTCGTTAATCTGCATGAGTCTTTCGTTATGCCCCTGTCATCTCCCTTTGGCTGAAATACATGAAGTACATAATATCATAGAAGTTTATGATATTACAAAAATCTGGATCCTTTAAAAAAATCTGATAAGCAGATAACATATTAGCCTAAAGGTGGCAGATGCCAATGTATAGCATCTGTCACAGGCATCCACTTGATGGATACATCATGGGCATTTTAATAAATTTTTACAATATATCCATTAAACTGATGCCATTATAGTCTACTGGTGATAAATCTGTTAAATGGATGCCAAAAGTGGCATTTGTCATCCACATGTTTTGATGGCATCTGTTTAATGAATATACATAAAACAAACAATATCTGTTAATTGGATTCGATGTTACCCTACAATTGACTAATGCCACTGTTAGTCATTCAGCACACCCTCCTTTTAACTGGTATGTAAGGAGACTACCGTGGCATATATATTAAATGTGGGCAGAAAATGAACCTGCAAATATCCTCTAAAACGGGTGGCGAACATCTGAGACTAGGGCCAAAATAATTTGGTCCAGCCCTGTACCCCTTTTGGCAAACAAGACCCAGGAGCTTTGGAGACCAACGCATGTGCACTAGCATATATCCTTCAGTCTGTTGCCTCCCGATGTGCTACTGTGCATGGGCTGATCCATAAATCTCCTGGCACTTGTTTGCTGACTTGGGGACATTAAGGGTATCAGTAACAGCCATTTCTGCCCCAATATAATATTGCATGTCAGGAGATATGTGGCCGTGGACATCTTAACATGGGGGGAAACACAGGTACATTGCTTGTAAACGTCGAGAGAGGAACATTCAGCACTTTAGTAACAACTCTTGTAGGAAAATGGTACGGACAAGATTTGCTGCTGACCTCATCTATTCAGCAATGTGCCTTTGCGTTTGTGTTGATCATGGAAAGAAGCAATGCCAGCCATAACATTAGAGGTGAGTTAATGAAATATTTGACCAAATTTTAGTTGATAATTTTGCCTTGCCTACGAATGATGTTATACATATCCAAATGTCCCTTGGCAGAAAAAAAGTTCCCTTGTGCACAGAGAGTGTGAAACCGGTTGCAGCCCATTTTATCTCCTTATTTGTATAACACTAATACAAAGAGACACACTAAGACCAAAGTTTTTGGGAAGCAACACAATGCAAATGTAATGAAATGGATCGGCATGAGTTATTTCAAAGTGCGTTTTAGCTTTGGTATATATATATATATAAATCTGAGGTTCTTAGTGCACATTTTTGATCAAAACTGTGAGGGCCAATTCAAAAGCGTCAACGTGTCCGCAGTTCAGAAGGGGAACTACTATAAACAATCTCACTTCTCTTTGTGCCTTTCCAGCCCTTCATACTTTCAGGACATGAGAGTCTAAGCTATACTCCGTTCTATTTAAAAACAGCTTAAGTGGACAGACGAAGTGCACGACGAAAATGGAGGCAGCCACTGCCCCATACATACAATCCAAAAAACATCAAAACTGGCCAACACAATGCCAACAGACAAAAGGCTGTTTTTAAACAAAAATGTACGCTGTAGCCTCAGATTTACATATATACTAGATATAGCAGTAATACACTTTGACGTAATTCATGTATTCATTGCTTGTCTCTTAGCACTTGCAGGGTGATGGTGATTCATTTCTGTGTGTTTACAGCGTGTTGCCGCCACATCAGCATGCAGCTGCACCATTTATTTCAAATTGTTCTGTTGACCATTTAAAGTGTCTTCTACAATGTTTTTGATAATTTGCTCCTAGAAAAAAAATTATCTTCTGCATACCTCCCAACTTTTGAGGAATATAAAGAGGAACAAAGAGGGGGCCCTTTAAAACCAGCGAATGTTTTATAAGCCACAACTATATCCACACCCAATCCTCGCCCAGGCTGAGACTGAAATTTCAGCTCTGCTTGCTCCTATCCCTAACTGTGCTTGTTAGACATTTGTAATGGAGGGGTTTTGAAAATTAAGTGTCCCTCGCTAAGGGGGAAAAACATCAAACCCTCCCCGCAAGGGGGCAAAGCAGAGCAAAAAAAAGGTGGTTGGTAAGCTTGGGTCCCGTAAAAAAAACAGGAGATAAAATGCTCTAACTCTGAAGGGAAGCAAAAACAAAAACACAATTTTATTTGGGTAAAAGGCTTTAAGTACCTTTATCTACAATCAATGAATGGGGGGGAAAACCCTTTTTTCCGTAATTCTCAAGTATAAGCCGACCCGGTATAACCGAGGGGGCCCTACTTTTTCCACAAAAACCGGGGAAAAAAATTATTGACTCGGTATAAGCCCCAGGGTGAAAAAAGCAAACGGGTATAGTGAATTTTAAAATAAAAATAATACCAAAAAAATACATAGGCAGTTTAAAGTCCCCCCCTAGGCAGATATAGGAGGATTTAAAGGGATTTTTAAAGTCCCCAAGGGGTTTAATGTCCCCCTAGGCAGATATGGGGGTATAGGGATTTAATGCCCCCTAGGGGAGGGTTTAAGGATGTATAGGCCTTTAAAAGTCCCCCCCTAGGCGGATAGGCCGTATATTTCCCCCCAGGGGAGGTATAGGCGGTAATTGCCCCCATAGGGAGTTTTTAAAAGGGAGGTATAGGTCGTTATAAAAGGTCCCATAGGAGGAAGGTCATTATAGGCTGGTTATAGGTGGTAAGGCAGGTAAGGTCCCCTAGGGAGGCTAAGGCGGTACAGTCCTCATAGGGAGGGTTTAAAGGGAGGTTTTGTCCCCCTAGGCAGGGTATAGGAAGGGATAGGTCCACCTGGCAGGCTATAGGCAGGATAGGTGTTATGGCCGGGGATAGGTCCCCTTTGCATGCTTGGTAGGTATGGTAGGGTATAGCAGTAAGCCCCCATAAGGTTATAGCAGGGATAGGTCCCTTATTAAAAGGGCCTCATAGGCGTTATAGGTCGTTATAGGCGGGTTTTAGGCTGGAAGGCAGGTATAGGTCCCCCTAGGCAGGCTATAGGGAGGTTTTGGTCCTCATGGCAGGGTTTTAGGCAGGTATAGGTCCCATAGGCAGGGTATAGGCGGGATAGGTCCCTCTAGGCAGGCTATAGGCAGGTAAGGTCGTTATAGGCCCCATGGTCCCCTAGGCGCTAAGGCAGGGTTAGGGGGGATAACAGGGATAGGTCCCCTAGGCACTAAAAGGAGGTTACTCCTATAGGCACGGTATAGGCAGGTATAGGTCCCCTATGCAGACTATAGGCAGGTATAGGTCCTCATTGGCAAGATATAGGCAGGTATAGGTCCCCTAGGCAGGCTAAAGGCAGGTATAGGCAGCTATAGGTCCTCATAGGCAAGGTATAGGCAGGTATAGGTCCCCTAGGCAGGCTATAGGCAGGTATAGGTCCTCATAGGCAAGGTATAGGCAGGTATAGGTCCCCTAGGCAGGCTATAGGCAGGTATAAGTAGGGTTTTAAAACAAAAAACAAACACCTTGATCCCCGCTGCTCCACCTCCCGCACGCTCTCCTCTGTCTTCTCGGCACAGGCGGGTGATGTCATCAGGCCGCGCACGCAGCGTGATGACACACGCTGCCTGTGCCGGAAACTCCGGATAGCCGCGAGTCTGCGGCCGCCCGGAGTCCACTGCGGAGCAGGGAGCGCTCGCTCTCTGCTCCGCAGTGGTATCTCTTCACCTGTGTGCGCTCTGGAGGAGTCGCATACAGGGGAAGAGATACGCTGACAGCGCCTGGGCCACCGCAGTGCCCGTACGCTGTCAGGTACTCGGCATTCAGTTATATGCGCTCCCTGAGGAGTCGCATATAACTAAAAGCGTCCCTTCGGCGCCAGGGCCGTCGCAGCGCCCGAGTGCCGACAGTGACTCGAGTATAAGCCGAGGTTGGATTTTTCAGCAAATTTTTTTGCGCTGAAAAACTCGGCTTATACTCGAATATATATGGTATTCGTTTTTAGTGTAACTAATTACTATTAACAAATAGGACTTTTTTGTTAAAGAAGCAGAATGAGTACCACAAAAACGCCACTACCAGAGAAAAATGTATATATAGGTAAACAGTCATATAGTAAAAATATTTTAAAAATATATGCCAAAAGATTTCAAAAGGGTAGGGAACATTACATGATTAAAGTATGCATCTTAATAACATGACAATATTATAACTACATACATGCCACATTAGTTTGCACTCATTTACAATATACATGTACTGTATATTTCAATATACAAGTAAAAAATGTATTGTTATTAATGTGGTCTGTGTGCAGGTATAATTTTGTCATGTTATTATGCATATTTTAATGACATAACATTTATTACCCTTTGTTATTTCTCAACTTTATTTCTTGGTGTATATTCTTACTAGATTACTGCTGCACGATTTGAACATTTCCCTGATAGTGGCCTTTTTGTGGTACTCATTCTTTATGCATTTTGTTGTGTGATTAATTACTAATAATAAACAGATTTTTTTATAGCATTTAGATAAATTTTGTTTGAATATTTTCATAAATGGTGCTGCATTAAATCTTTCTCATTATGTGCCTATTCTTCAAATACTGTGCTGATGAGGAGTGGGACATAGTGCAGCACAGAGCATATGAGGTATACTGTAGTAGCAGGCAGATAAGATGTCTGATGAGGGGGATTTAATGCAGAAAAGCATAGTATTCCCCTCATGAAACATCTGTGTGATACTGTGCTGCGCTAACTCCATCTCAAGTGACATCTGCCTGCTACTTTATGTAGTGTACTCACTAACCCCTCCTCATCAGCATATGAACGGGGCTGCGGCAGATAACTGGAGTCTTTTCAGCTGGATATCAGGCGCAGCCTCGTTCATACATGGTTAAATCTCACGCACGCCATTCTCGGGCGCATTACAAAGCGCCTGTAGGGCACACTAGAACCGTAGCAAAGCTACATATTTCTCACTGTGAAAACAACTCAAACTCTCATTACTGCTCTTATTCTTTCTCGTCTTGACTACTGCAACTCATTGCTTATCAGTCTCCCTCTCTGTAAACTCACCCCTCTCCAATCTGTCCTGAATACAACAGCCAGGCTGATCGTTCTTTCCAGACACTATACTGACGCCTCTACCCTGTGTCAGTCACTGCATGGTTGCCCACCCCAGTACAGGATACAGTAAAAACTCATCACTCTCCCCCATAAAGCTCTCCACAACACTGCACCCCCCTACTCACCTCCCTCGTCTCTGTCTACCCCCCCGACCCGCTTCTCCGCTCTGCTGCTGATATCAGGTTACACTCATCAATCATCCGAACCTCTCATGCCCGCCTACAAGATTTCACACGTGCAGCACCAATTCACAACCTAAACAGTTTTTAAAGGGCCTGAAAAAATACATTTTTCCCCGGTCGGGCCCCACACAAGATCCCTAACTGCTATCACACACATCTGTCACTCCCAGGGCCGCCGATACGGGGGTACAACCAGTACCCCCGGGGTCCGGGCCGGCCAGACTGTAAAAGGCAAGGGGGGGCCCGCGCCGGCGCCAGGGGTCCCGCCCCCTTGCTCCACGTTAATGGAAGGGAGAGCAGACCACAGGCCTGCTCTCCCTACCATATCAATTAGCTGTGTCCGGGAGGAGGGGGCCCACGCTGCTGTGCACTTAGTGTCACTTACTTCAGCTTGCAGGCTTCCTCCTGTGCAGTCGGCCCCTCCCCCTCTGGCTGCCGGCAGAGCAGTGACGTCACGCCCCGGCAGGGAGCAGGGGGAAGGACCGACTGCTCCGTGGCACAGGAGGGGGCCTGCACACTGAAGTAAGTCACACTAAAAAAAGATGTAATGTAAAAGTTATGTGCATCTCAACCTGCAGCACAGCCCCCTTTTTCCACCACAGAGATGCCAGGCCACTTCCCAGTCCTGTGGGGCCACACTTGGGGCCCCTGGCATATGCGGGGCCGCACACGGAGCCCCTGGCGTATGTGAGGCCGCACTTTGGGGCCCTGGGTATGTGGGACCGGCCCCTCGGGGCCCCTGGCGTATGTAGGGCCGCGCTCGGAGGCCCCTGGGAATGTGGGGCCCGTCGGGGGGCCCCCGGATATGTGGGGGGGCGCTCGGGGCGCTGGCGTATGTGGGGGGCGCTCGGGGCCCCCGGGGTATGTGGGGCCGCGCCGGGGGGCCCGGGGTTGTGGGCCGCAATGGGGGCCCCCAAGATTTTGGGGTGTTGAGCAGGGCCCCCAAAATTTAAGAGCCTTTATTGGAACCCCACAAATCCCAAGGGCCTTGAGCTGGCCCCCCAAATCTTAGGAGCCTTGAACGGGACCCTGCAAATTCCAGGGGTCTTGATTGGGGCTCCCAAATCTTAGAGGTCTTGATCAGGGCCCTGCGCGGGCCGCTTAAGCCCCCTAGGATTTGTGGGATCCCTCACCAGACCTGTGAGGCCCCGCTAAAAGCCACTCACCAGACCTGTGGGGAGGTAGGGAAACTTGAGTGGGGCCCTACTCAGTTTTCTTCCGTGTGGGGCCCCACACAAGTTCTCCCTCAACCAACAGGTGGGCCTAATACCTGGCTACCTACCTACGCGGGCCCACTATCTACCTACCTACAGGGTTCCCTATAAAATTAACGACCAGTGCACCAAAGGGGTAATTATTACAATTTGGGGCATTATGGATGGGGAGTTTGTACATGGTGGGGCACCGGTGGGATTATGATAAAGTGACGAGTGTCAGGTGTTTGTGTTGTGAATTCTGCAGTGATGAGTCATGGCCGGGAGAAGTCCTCATGGTGGCCAGGACCGGATGGAGAAGAAAAGGGAAAGAAAGCGACTTATCAGATGTCACCTGTGAGTCACTAAATGTAACTGCACTGTATTAACTTATATCTGCCACATCTATGAAAACTGGCTAGATGTAGGACTTTCTTTGTTGCCCACAGCAACCAATCAGGGCTCATAACAACCAATCAGAGCGCCCCTTTCATTTCATATGGTGCTCTGAAAAAATGAAAGGGGCGCTCTGATTGGTTGCTATGGGCTCTGATTGGTTGCTATGAGCAACAAAGTGAGATTTAGGCCTAGACAGTTTTCATGCATTTCCCCCTATATGGTCACTGTATGGTGGTTATATTGGTGTTATTGTATTGGATTATATTCAGTAACAGTATTGTGGTATTATTCTGCATCTTTATGGTGGAGTTATGTGGTGAAGTTGCGGTATTACTTCATCTTTGTATATTGTTGTTATTGGTAATATCGGCCTTAGTATGCTGGTTTAGTCAGTAATATTATAGTGGTATAAGTCACCATATGTAGTGATATATGGCGGTATTATTTGGTCTTTTGTTTGGTTTTATTGGTCTTGGTATACTGGTTTGGTCAGTAACATTATAGTGGTGACGTGGTGATCATGCAGTGATATTTTCTAGCCCTTGTATACATATTCATCCACAAAATATAAACTGTATGTATCCAAAAACAATGGCGCAATTGCATTTTTTTTTCTGGGTTTGAGTGACAGGGCTTGCTGGGGGGGGGGGGGTTGGCTGGGGGCGAGGCTATGGGGGTTGGCTGGGGGCGGGATTGATAGGGGCGGGGTTGACAGGGGGCCCAGGCGCTTTAGCTGTAGGGGGCCCTGAAATTTCTGATGGCGGCCCTGGTCACTCCCTACACTAGGGCACTCACAGGCACTTATCTGTATATAGATGTACAGTCTGGGTGGCAGGTTCATCCATTTTTCATGTAAACCACCCCCTATTTATGAAACATGGCCGGACCATTGTGAACTTGGCACTTCTTACCGTATGTTTCACCCATACACCCTAATAGATTGTAAGCTCTCACGAGCAGGGCCCTCACACCTTGTGTCTCATTTGTAAGTACTTTTAATGTGTAATGTCTGTATGTTTACCCTTGAATTTGTAAAGTGCTGCGGAATATGTTGGCGCTATATAAATAAAGATTATTATTATTATTATTACGGCATTTTTAGGCGCATTACAGCTGGAACAGGTATGCTACTTTCAAAGTGGTTTACCTGTGCCAGAGATGTTGCCCGAGCACTAGAAAGCACCTGATTTAAGACCCGCTGTAGAGCGGGTTCATAAATCAGGCACATTCTATGCCAATATTATGCGCATGAAATTGCACATGAAATTATGCGCGTGAAATTTCATGCATGTCGCCCTTAGTACAGCACAGTATAGCATGCTGTATTGCACTAATTCATCTTTGTCAGACATCTGTCTGCTACTATTCTTAAAATACTGTGTGATGCACTAAACACCATCTGCAGAAGCACAATATATAAATTATAATAGCAGGCACATAATGAGGGTGATTTAGTGCACCACAGTATATGAAGTATGATAGAAAGCACATAATAAGGGGGATTTAGTGCAGCACAATATAGCTGTCACGGGTGCCCCCATGACCCCACTTCCGGGTCGCGGGTGCATCCGTGCCCCGCGGGCGAGTGGCGCCGCGACCCGCATGTCGGGCCACGGGCGCACTCGCTCCAACTTACCCAGCCATGCTCCTGACTGTGTCTCTGCTTCCTGGCGCACGTGTCCCCGCCTCCTAGGGCGTGCGCGCGCCGGCACTGTTAAATTTAAAGGGCCAGCGCACCGGTAAATTCCATTGCTGGTCGCAGCCCCTATTTAATGCCTGCCCCTTCCTGTGCCCAGCACCGGATCTTTAGTGCCCTATTAGCCTACTGAGAAAGCGTTCCTTTCGTGATTCCTGTGTACTGTACCGTCTTGCTTCCGTCCCTCGACCACGAACCTCTGCCGCCTGTCCTGACCTTACCGCCTGTCCCCGACTACGTCTATGCCTCACGATTCTGTACCATGCTCACCCTTGGCTGCCATCGCAAGCAATTCCCGCCAGTGGAAGCAATCTGGTAGAATCCCGTCACAGCAAGTCCATCCCGCTTTGCGGCGGGCTCTGGTGAAAACTGGGACCTACTTAGATTCCGTTCCCTGGCATGGCTTACGCCATCGCTTGTGGTGGTCCAGCGGATCCACTACTACCAACCATGACAGTAAGATCCGGCCATGGATCCCACCAAGGTGCCTTTGCTTAGCGTCGCTGACCTAACCACCATCGTGGCGCAGCAATCCCAGCAGATAGCTCAGCAGGCCTAGCAACTCAGCCATCTCTCCGCCATGATGCAGCAGTGCCTGGCCACCCAGCAGCAACAACCCGCTCCTGTGGCTTCCGCTGCACCTTCGGCTTCCACACCGGCTGCTGGTCCAAGGCTCCATCTATCTATGCCGTCTAAGTTCGATGGGGATTCCAAGGCTTGCAGGGGCTTTATCACCCAATGCTCTCTGCACATCGAGTTAATGGGGAACCAATTACCTACTGAAAGGTCGAAGGTCACATTCGTGGTCAGCCTTCATTCCGGGAAAGCTTTGGCCTGGGCTACCCCTCTTTGGGACAGAGACGATCCGGTCACGGCTAACCTCGCCACTTTCCTCACAGAGTTCCGCAGCGTATTTGAGTAACCCGCCCGAGTCTCTTCTGCCGAAACTGCCTTAATGAATCTACGCCAAGCATACTCCTCAGTGGACGACTACGCAGTACAGTTCCGCACCCTGGCCTCGGAACTATCATGGAACGATGCGGCATTAGCCGCCACCTTCAAGAAAGGCCTCTCCAGCCAGATCAAGGATGCCTTATCCACCCATGATCCGCCTTCCTCCTTGAGTGACCTCATCTCCTTGGCCACTCGGATCGATATTTTCGTCATTTTCCCCGTCTATCTCCTGTATTCCAGAGGCCACCACAGTTGTCCTCCCTGCCTGCTACGGAGAAACCCATGCAAGTGGACAGAGCTCACTTGACTCCACAGGAGCTGACCCGGCGGCGGGAAGAAAACCTATGCCTCTACTGTGCCAGCCCCGAACATTTCCGCTGGGGCTGCCCACTTCGTCCTCAGCATCCGGGAAACGTACGCACTTAGGCCACGTGGGAGCATGCCCATGCTTGTCAGATCTGGACTGGGAGTTCAATTCCAAGTTTCCGCCTTCTTGGACTCTGGTTCGGCTGGAAATTTTGTGGATGTTGCCTTGGTGTCTAGATACAACCTCCCCGTGGTCCGCCTGGAAAAGCCTCTTGTCATCTCCTCTGTCAGTGGGGAGATCCTCCTTGACCCAATCCAGTACTGTACCAAGCAGTGTCGGACTGAGGGGTCTGGGGCCCACAGGGGAGTTGATCTCGGGGGCCCACCCTACCGTACATGAAAATATTACCGGCCTCTCGGACATAAATGCGCCCATTTTACCACATAATACAGTGTGCAAAACAGAACTGTATTGTGTAGTACAATGTAGTCACACATTTTTCAGTCTAACAGATCATAGACACATGGCTAAGTAGCTCCATCCATATCCCCCCCCCTCCACCCACATACAATATCCTCCTCCACGTTTCCCTTGGTCACGCACCTCACCACCTTCTAAAGTACACACCAGCAAGAAAGAAAGTTTAACTCCTATCACAGGGTCAGGTGTTCCCTAACTCTTACAGTCAGGGACACATGTACGCTGCCACTATGCCCGCGCCGATATAACTTACAACACTGTTATATGGAGACCACATAGTCCTCCGACACCAGCTCAGGTCACCATTACATTACAATATAAAAAATAACCCCTGAAATCAGGGACTCACCGGAGACGTCTTATCTGATGAGTCGTTCTCTTCTCTCATGAGTCGTTCTTATTCCCTTTTCTTCTGCATCCGTTCCACACCGCCATGATGACTTGTCCCGGCCACCACTCATCCCTGCAGAAATTACACACAAATATCTTAGAATCCTCACTTTTCCAGCATCTCTTTACCTATTCCCACCTCTGTACAAACTACCCAGGGGTGGGAGAGCGGGTACAAGCCATAACTTAGAGGCCTAGTATCCTAAGGGGCTGGAAGGTGGGGAGAGGACTAACCCCCTGGAGATAATGCTACAACTATGGGCTGCTGCCCTCTCAATTATATTACCAGGTAGGTAGACAAGACCCTAGGTAGGTAGGCAAATGGGCAAGGTCCCAGGTAACTAGATAGGCCCTATTTAGGTAGGTAGACTCTCGCTGGATAAGTTGGTAGGCCAGCCCCAGGCAGGCTGGTGGGTACCTAGCCACAGGTGGGTAGGTAAATAGCCCCCAGGTAGATAAGCAGGACCCAGTTAGGCAAGTTGATAGGCTACAGTTAGGTAGGCTACAGTAAGGTTGGTGTTAGTTAGGCTGTAGGTAGGTGTTGGTGAGTCCCAAATAATTAGGCTGTAGGTAGGTGGTTTCCCCCAGTTAGGTAAGCTGTAGGTAGTTAGGTCCCCTTTATGTAGGCTGCAAGCAGCTAGGGACCCCCTTTAGGTAGTATACAGGCAGTTACGGCTTCCTTTGAAGTAGTATACAGGCAGTTAAGGCCTTCTTTAGGTAGTATACAGACAGTTAGGGGTCTCCTTTAGGTACTATACAGGCAGTTAAGGCCTCCTTTAGGTACTATAGAGGCAGTTAGGGGTCTCTTTTAGGTAGTATACAGTCAGCCCCCCCCCCCACCTTTAGCTACTGTGGAGGTAGTCAGGGCCCCCTTTAGTATTTAGGTATTCAGGGCCCCCTTTAGGTAGTTAGGGCCTCCTCTAGGTAGTCAGAGCCCCCTCTAGGTAGTCAGGGCCCCCTTTCATTAGCCATGGCGCCCCTTTGTAGTCAGGGCCCCCCTTTCATTAGCCATGGCCCCCCTTTCATTAGCAAGGGCCCCCCTTTGTAGTCAGGGCCCCCTTTCAATAGCCAGGGCCCCCTTTATAGTCAGGGCCCCCCTTTATACTCAGGGCCCCCCTTTCATTAGCCAGGGCCACTTTTGTAGTCAGGGCACCTCTTTCATTAGCCAGGGCCCCTTTTGTAGTCAGGGCCCACCTTTCATTAGCCAGGGCCCCTTTTGTAGTCAGGGCCCCCTTTTCATTAGCCAGGGCCCCCTTTGTAGTCAGGGCCCCCCTTGTAGCCAGGGACCCCCTCTGTAGTCAGGACCCCCCCTTTGTAGCCAGGGACCCCCCTCTGTAGTCAGGACCCCCCTCTGTAGCCAGGGCCCACCTTTAGTATCCAGTTCCCCCTTTAGTAGCCAAGACCCCTTTAGTAGCTAGGGCCCCCTTAGGTAGTTTAAAAAAAAAAAAAAAAACACTTACCGCCAGGGCCCCCTTTAGTAGCCAGGGCCCCCTTAGATAGTTAAAAAAAACAAAAACAAAAAAAAACACTTACCGCCAGGGCCCCCTTTAGTAGCCAGGGCCCCCTTAGATAGTTAAAAAAAAACAAAAAAAAAAACCATTTACCAGCCGCTCCGAGCTTCCCGTCGGCCTCCACTGCCACCCTGCATAGGTGGCGCAGTGAAGTGATATCACCGAGCGCCTACGTCAGCAGTAGGGGCCGGCGCCAGCAGGGAGCGGCGGCACTGCCTCCGGGTCCCACAGCAGCTCGGGGGGGCCCACCGGGGGATTCACCGATCCCCGGCGGCCCAGTCCGAGCCTGGTACCAAGCCCTTGCACATAAGGCTCTCCACAGTGCTGCACCCCCATACATCTCCTCCTTTATCTCTGTCTACCACCCTACCCATTCTCTCCGCTCTGCTACTGATCTAAGACTACACACCTCACTCATCCGAACCTCCCATGCCTGTCTCCAAGATTTTTCACGTATTGCACCAGTTCTCTGGAACATGTTACCCCATGTGATCAGGCACACTCACAACTCTCACAGTTTTGAGTGCGCTCTGAAAACTCATCTTCTTAGACAAGCCTATCAAGATCCCTAATTGTCAACCCCCCAAATTCTGTCACAGATTCATCACTGTCTGCACTTTGGCACCCACAGGCACTTATCTGTATATAGATGTATGGTTGGGATGGCAGGTTCATCCACATTTTATGTATACTACCCTATCTTTATGTAACATGGCTGGTCCATTGTAAACCAAGCACTTGTCACCTTTTGTTTCACCCATACACCATAATAGATTGTAAGCTCTTGCGAGCAGGGCCCTCACACCGCGTGTCTCATTTGTAAGTTGCTTTTTTATAATGTAATGTCTGGTTTGTCTGTGCTTATACCCTCTATATTGTAAAGTGCTGCGGAATATGTTGGCGCTATAAAAATAAAGATTATTATTATTATTTTTATTATTATTATTATTGCTCCTTCAGGTAGGGGCGCTACATAAGGAGAAGCTTTTGTTTTACGTGCTCCCTCGGTCCTCCTCGTCTGTCCTTCTGGGTCTTCCGTGGCTGCAGCGGCACACCCCTGTGCTCAACTGGGAAACGGGCGAGGTCTTACGTTGGTGGCAAGGATGTCGGTCTTGCTGTTTGGTGGCACCCCGCCCGGTGCTTCCCGCTTCTTCAATACCACCCACATCTTTGGCAGGCCTTCCTGTTCCATACCAAAAATTTGCAGATGTGTTCTCCGAGAAGCAAGCTGAGACTCCACCTCCGCATCGCCCTTACAACTGCCCGATTGATCTGCTGCCCGGCACCTCTCCGCCTCGGGGCCAAGTCTACCTGCTGTCAGTACCCGAGACGCAGGCTATGTCGGCCTACATTAAAGAAAATCTCCAGAAGGGATTTATTCGGAAGTCCTCCTCCCCTGCCGGGGCTGGATTATTCTTCGTAGAAAAGAAAGACAGCTCTCTGCGGCCATGCATCGATTACTGAGGGCTCAACAAGATTACCATTAAGAACCGGTATCCCCTGCTTTTGATTACTGAGCTCTTCGACCGACTTCAGGGAGCCAGGATATTTTCTAAATTGGATCTGTGGGGAGCTTATAATCTCATTGGCATATGAGAGGGGGACGAATGGAAGATGGCTTTTAACACCGACGATGGGCACTTCCAGTACCTAGTGATGCCCTTTGGTCTCTGCAACGCTCCAGCAGTTTTCCAGCAGTTCGTCAACGACATATTCCGGGATCTCCTGTATACCTGTGTCGTTGTTTTTCTGGACGATATTCTAATTTTCTCCCCTGATCCTGAGTCCCACATAATCTATGTGCGACAGGTCCTCCAGCGTTTGAGGGCTAACCGCCTCTATGCCAAGCTTGAAAAATGTCTGTTCCACTAGAAAAGCCTCCCATTTCTCGACTACATCATTTCGGACAAGAGCCTGCAGATGGATCCTGCCAAATTGTCTGCTGTCCTACAGTGGCCAAGACACGTGGGCCTCCGAGCCATACAAAGATTCCTGGGCTTCGCCCATTATTATAGACAGTTTGTGCCACATTTCTCCTCACTGGTGTCTCCTATAGTGGCTTTAACCAAAAAGGATAGTAATCCAAGGTTATGGCCACCAGCTGCAGAAGAAGCTTTCCTCATGCTGAAGTCTGCATTCGCCTCTAACCCGGCTGGATACAGAAAAACCTTTCTTCTTGGAAGTCGATGCCTCCTCGGTGGGAGCCGGAGTTGTGCTTACTCCAAAGGCAAGACCCTCACGTGTGGTTTTTTCTCCAAAACCTTTTTCTCTACAGAGAGAAATTAGCTATCGGAGACCGGGAATTACTGGCCATCAAGCTAGTCCTAGAGGAATGGCGCTATCTCCTGGAAGGTAATCTCCAAAAAAATGGGAATCTCGTAAGAGGACGGAGAGAGTGACTATTAGTCACTATATTTACTATTTTGCCATAGTCAAATTTAAACTCTATCAGTTCTCAATCTATAAAACACTAAAACGTAACTTTTATTATGTACTTAAGCTCTATATACAATATTTAAAAACCTGATTTCTAACCTCTCAATTTTTCCCTTCCTACTTCTGAAGAAATAACTCCCTTTCCATTATCAAGTCTGGTGGAACTCCTTCCA
Organism: Phyllomedusa bahiana; assembly: GCA_025379985.1. Classification (NCBI taxonomy): domain Eukaryota; kingdom Metazoa; phylum Chordata; class Amphibia; order Anura; family Hylidae; genus Phyllomedusa; species Phyllomedusa bahiana. The sequence goes on from JAODAL010002877.1 coordinate 134,926, forward strand.
CGTCTCTCTCCTGAAGCCAGTTGTCCTGAATCATTTCTCCTGGAAAGTTGCTCCTCCAACTCCTGAGGCTGATGCCACGAACATCTTCACCATAAAAGAAATCTTGGCCATGAAAACGATCAGGGGGAAGCGACATTTCCTCATTGGCTGGAAGGGGTTCCGGCCCGAAGAAAGGTCCTGGGAGCCAAAGGACAACATCCTGGATCGCACACTGGTCCGCAAATTCCACCAAGACAGAAAGAGGGAGGGACCTAAGGGGGGGGTTACTGTCACGGGTGCCCCCGCGATCCCCCCCTCCGGGTCGTGGGCGCACTCTCTCCGACTTACCCAGCCGTGCTCCTGGCTGTGTCTCTGCTTCCCGATGCGCTTGTCCCTGCCTTCTAGGGTGCGCGCGCGCCGGCACTGTTAAATTTAAAGGGCCAGCGTACCGGTAAATTCCAGCCCCTATTTAATGCCTGCCCTTTCCTGTGCCCAGCGCCGGATCTTTAGTGCCCTATTAGCCTATTGAGAAAGCGTTCCTTGTCTTGCCGTGATTCCTGTGTACCGTATCGTCTTGCTTCCGTCCCTCGATCATGAACCTCCGCCGCCTGTCCTGACCTTACCGCCTGTCCCCTTACTACGTCTACGTCTCACGATTCTGTACCACGCTCACCCTTGGCTGCCATCGCAAGCAATTCCCGCCAGTGGAAGCGACCTGGTAGAATCCCGCCGCAGCAAGTCCATCCCGCTTTGCAGCGGGCTCTGGTGAAAACTGGGACCTACTTAGATTCCACTCCCTGGTGTGGCCAAAACCATCGCTTGCGGTGGTCCAGAGGATCCACTACTACCCACCGTGACAATAGCCATACTGTGCTGCACTAAATCTCTATCATGATCTGCCTCTACTTTATATGCACTGAAGAACTAAACTCCAATCATCAGCAGCATGGTACATGAAGTATAATAGCATCACATAATAAGGGTTATTTAGTTCAGCACAATATAGTTATATTTTCCTTATCACCTTCCTGCTACTAAACTTTCACTAGGACCCAGCAGATATCTGATGCCTGATCTGCACACACAGGACTGGAGCCTATTACTGGTACCAGGAGACAGTTCAGTCTGCACAGTGACTCACTCGTTCCTGTACTCACTTAGAAGGAGCCAGGCAGCAGCAAAGTCTGTAGGTCAGCTTTGGCTGTGTTTTTCTGTGCCACAGGCAGACTCCGATCTACTTGTTGGCAGAGCAGTGAGGCAGGGACATGGCCAAACCTGTAAAACGTATGAAAGACTGAACTTCTAGCCGTCCAGCGGGACATTTCTTGCAAATCGGGAATGTCCCCCCAAAATCGTGATGGTTGGGAGGTATGCCTACAGGCTTGGGAAGTTGAACATACTGCCACATTTTGTAAATTACTCCTGGGTATCACAGTACCCTTCAAGTCACAGGGCCTTATGCATGAAGAGTGTCTAGCAATAAGACTCTTTGTTGCCAGTAGCAACAGCTTTCACTTCATATAGTGCTCTGAAAAAATAAAAGCTGAGCTCTAATTGTTTGCTATGGGTAACAAAGACAGTCTTACTGCTAGATAGTTTTCATACTAAGAGCATTTATAGTTCAGAGAATTTCTGATGGTGCTGGTTCCCCAGACTAAGAGTCATTGAAGTGCCTAAAGTGCAAGTATAATAGGAAATCACATACCAGTTCCAGAACCCATATTGTCCTGTTAGCAGCTAGAAAGGCATATGTGACTTGCGTGTCTCATTAGAGATAGGCACAGGTAAAAAGCGATATAGGATCACTGTATTGCCAATTGCTCATGCCAAAATAATGCAGAGTTAGGGTCAAAGATGAATGGCAAATGTAAAACTGGTCACGCCATACAATCCATGAAAATAAAGTGGAAGCACAGGATTTCTACAGCAGATTTACAGCTATATAAATACATACAGATTTGCACATGAATTAGCTCCATTACAGTAAAATTATAAAATCCACACAAGGAATCCTGCATTAGCTTCTAAAATCTTTAACTGTTCATTGCTCCACACAAGTATTTTCTGTACTGGGGTGTAAAAACAACCTTTCAAATGAATTTCTAGCAGATTTGCAGTAAATTCTGTCCTGATTGCTATGTGTAAATTTAAGACAAGCTCCTGAACATGCAAATATGGCCTTAGGGTATGCTCACACAACAGATTTTACTGTTGTAACAGACTACATCAGTGATACAGAGAGATTGGAATACTCACTGATGGGCAATGAAGTGGACATCCTTTGGCTACATCACACACTGATGAGCACTTCATTGTAAACGATGTCCTGCGAAACCGGATGATGAATGTCACACAACTCCAGGCACGTTTAAGGGAGGTGAGAGGCAACCAAGTGTCACATCAGACCAGTCGTAACCGTTTACATCAGTGTGGTCTGCATCCTAGATGACCGGGGAGAGGACCTGACCACACTACCAGACATAGGCATTGTCTTACATGGGCCAGGGAGCATCTACGCTGGACAAGGGACCAGTGGTCCTCAGTGCTGTTCAGTGATGAAAGTTGACTCACTCTGATCAGAAATGATGCCGCCAACGATGCTGGAGATGTAAAGAAGAGCATTTATGCATCAGCTAGGTCAGGTACCCTTGCTGATCATCTATCACACAGAACACACGGATGTAAACGATGTGACATGACACTTGGTTGTCTCTGACCTCTCTCAAACATGCTGGGAGTTGTGTGGCATTCATCATCCAGTTCCACAGGATATTGTTAACAATGAAGCGGTCATTGTGATGTGGTGTGTGATGTGGCCGAAGGACGTCCACTTCTTTGCCTTTCTGTGACTTTTCCAGTCTCTCTGTATCTCTGTTGGAACCTGCTGATGACACTCTCTGACGCTCGAAGCTCATTGGCCACCTCCATCTGAGAGCATCCTGCTTGAAGTTTTGCAATGGTGAGATACTGTTAATCAACTGTAAAAATGTAAACAGCATGATGAGGAGGACTGTTTAAATCCAAATTCAAATGGATTCCCTATATCGATTTAGAGATTGATTCAGGGATCAAACACTTGTTTTGAATTTTGCCATTAAGCTCCTTCTTAGAGATCAGCAAGTTGTTCAAAAAGTACTGAAACATTGAACAGTTGGACATTTGCATTCTAAAATTCAGAGATTGTGTCAATTAGTACATTTAAGAAAAAAAAATCAAGAAATTTTATATTTATCCTGAAATTTCAACCAAAAGCCAAATATCCCTAACTTTTTGTTAGTAGTGTATGTACGAAAACATGCTGCAGAGTGAGGCTTCAATTTTTGGACTACTTAAATGTCTGTATTCCGAATAGTGTTGCACTTCAGATTTCGGTTAATGTCAAATTCAACCAGAATCTAAGAGATTAAATTCTTATTAGCTTGAAAAGAATTTAGGTAAAAATCATTCCAAAAATGGTTCTCCTAAATTGGGTTTAGCATTTTTACTGGTTTTCAGGGGTTAACTAAACATTCCGCAGTACTCCTTGTCTGAGGGTGTCAGTTCCAGTGTGGTGTCACTACCAGTTACCATAAAATAAAGGTAACCAGATGTGATGTTAGACATGATGTCTAAACAGAAGTGATGTTAGCTGAGGAGCAGCGTTGGATTAGTAGTGCTGCAGAATGGTAGGTTAAGCCATAAAAACTCAAAGAAAACACCTCTAATTCTAATTTAGGGTTAGGTTTAGAGAACAAAATTGGGATTTAGGATGTCCCAAACCCATCAAGCAAAGACAGGTACACAGCTCCACCATTCTACATACGCACAGCTCCATTGACCTGTAGATAAATGGTTTCATATGATCCAGTTTAAACCAAATAAACTCCCTTGTTGAAAGTGTTCACCTTTTTATATGAGGGAAAAACATGATATATTTTTACCATTACCTTGGATATATGGTCAGTTTTCCAGAAGGAAAACACAAATTCTGTCATTTTTACTGTCTCCAATCCAGCTTCCTATACTACATTATTAGAAAATACTTGTCTATTTCTGTTGGGCATTAAGAACTTCACACATGTGCAAAAACCTGAAGCTTCAGAATGCAATATTGCTGGATATTTTTGTATTAACATCTAGTACATTAATCAGCATTAACTGTATGAAAAGTATGTAACACAACCAGATGCTGAAGCGTCCTCAGAAGTCCAAATCTATTAAATTAGGTCTCCAAACACCTGCTGGTGCTGGGCCTGGAAGAGAGCGGAAATTATACAGGATAATAGCATGTCGGCAAGTGGATACAAGGCAGTTAGACTATCAATCATATACAGACTTCTGTAAATCTCTTGAGGAAGAACAGAGAGATTTAATTCACTGTAAATATGTAAGCCCTGTTTCATCGTTTTACTCTTTGAATAATGTAATAGTAAATTTAAAACTGCCTGGTACTGCAGTAAAAAAGATTAAAAAACACAAATCATAAGACCTACCAAAAAAGGTCTCGTACAGAAGGCTAGAATGTTCCCATGTTTTTCCATTCCTTTACTTGTTTTATTACTTAATGAGAGAGCAGTTAGGTCATGTATGTGTTTAGTTTCATACCATGAATATTCTAACAAGGTAATAGAGCTATTATGTGTTTTCTGTTGAGTTGTCTTCGTACTGTGTACTTTCCTTGGGGAGTATACAGATGAAGCATAGCTGTATTTGCCAGAGAGTTGGTTTTCATTTAGATTCACTAAATTGATATAATAAGCTGATATAAATGTAAATCAATGGAAGACTATAAACAATATGTCTTCTATACAGTAATGAGTTGTGGTATACAACAAACTTAAAGGGGTTATGTCACTACATTGATTCATCCTACATCAGTCCTGTTAGAATTCATGGGCGTGTTTACTGGCTTCTACTAGGCAGCAGTAGAACCCAGGTGTGTAGCTGTAGAAACTAGTGTTGGCAGCCTATCATGAGAGATTGAACAGGTCTGTAGCTGTAGCGACATGAGGAGCTGATGCTGCCCATACAAGAGGGGATATCTAGGAATAGGTAAGACACTGTTAATGGACATATATTGCAAAGTGACTTGTTTTTACAAGATCTTTAATATAAAAATCAATCCTTGTATTGAGACAACCCCTTTAAGAACCTTTACTACATTTTGCCACCTTCACCACATATTCATTACATAGCTTGTATCTCGCCTTTTACATGCTTGATAGATCTGAAAGAGGGATGTGAAAGAGTAGTGTCCCCGCAGGATTTCAGGCCCCCTGCACATTAACAAGGTAATAAAATGTAATTCTGGCTTTATATTTTGGGTACACCAAAAGTTTTTAGATGTATGGACTTTTGGAAAAAAAGTATAGGAGTATAGGATACCATCGGCAGCATTGTATTTGCAGAAACAAAGGATTTGTCATGTTCAAACCCAACATGTCCTATCCTGATTTTCACCAACAGGAGACATCAAAAAACAGTTGGACTTCCCATCTACTGGATATGTGATAAATTGTAGATTGGTGGAGATCCAATTGCAGTGGTAGTCCAAAGGCGCTAGACTCTAAATAGAGCACATGGTGCATGCTAAACTGTTTCTTCATTAAAATTGCTTCTAGCCACAATTTTGTGGTTCTGGAGAATAGGAGACCCATGTGATTAATTGGAGTCTAAATTTCTAGGCTACATTGCACTTAGGGTGAGAAGAATCCCAAATTTACCCCCAAATAACATGGTGCACCACATCTCAATTAAGCAGCTCCTGATTGGGACCCTCTTTTATCCTCCTTTCTGAGCAACCATAATTTCATTTTCTTTAGTACACGTGACTTTGAACATTATAACGCTTTCTCTCTGTAACGGAGGAGTGGATTCGCTGGGCCAACGCAAGCGATGATAGCTAAGCCACGCCAGGGAACAAAATCTAAGTAGCCCCCGGTTTTCACCAGGGCCCGCCGCAAAGCGGGATGGACTTGCTGCGGCGTGAGGCTACCAGGTCGTTACCCCTGACGTGACTTGCTTGTGATGGTGGCCGGGGTATAGCGTGGTACAAAGACGTAATCCAGAGACGTAGTCGGGGTCAGGCAGAAGGTCAGGGCAGGCAGCAGAGGTTCGTAGTCAGAGACGGGCAGACGGTCAGGGCAGGCGGCAAACACGCAAGGTCGAGAAACGTAAGCAAGCGGACTGGTACACGGGTAATCAAGACTGAACTCCAATACTCTCTAAACGCACCATAAACACCCCAACAGACTGGCAGGACGTGCTGGGGGTGGATACCTTAAATAGAACCAGCGCCCGATAATAGACCAATTATCGGGACGCTGGCCCTTTAAATTTAGAGAAGTCGGCGCGCCTAAAGCAGCGGCCACTCGCACGGCGGCCGGGAGCGGCGTTCACAGGAGCGCGGACGGGTAAGGGACGCGGGGCCGGGACAGCAGAGGGATGGTCGCCGCAGCCGCTGCGCCAGACGGTAGCGGGGGGCAGCGGAGCCTACAACCCCAGTGACAGTACCCCCCCCCCCCACCTTAGGTCTCCCCCTCTTTTTTTGAAACCTAGAGAGGAGGTCAGGCGACAGGTTGGCCTCCGGTTCCCACCCCCGCTCCTCCGGCCCGCCCCCCTTCCCGTCACAGAGAACGAACCGCTTCCCCCACACTGTCTTCTGTGCCAACACCACCTTGACCTCAACGATGTTATCAGAGTTGGCCCCAGGAGAAGGCGAGACAGCCCCCCGGAGAAGCGAATCATTACCACCGGCTTGAGGAGGAGAGACATGGAAGGGGTTTGGGATGCGCAGGGTAGGAGGCAAGCGGAGCTTTTAGGACACCTGGTTAAGTCGTTGTAGTACCTCAAACGGGCCCACGTATTTAGGGCCTAACTTGTAACTAGGCACCCTAAAACTAATATATTTGGTGGACAACCAAACCCTATCGCCCGTCTCAAATCTGGGCGGGGGCCTACGGTACCTGTCAGCCTGGGCTTTGGTGCGAGCAGAATCCCGTAGCAGGGCCCCGCGGGGTGAGCTGCCAGAGAGCCTTTTTGTCCCTTACTTGGGCATCCACAGCGGGTACATGACACGTGGTGGCGTGGGGGAGAGGGCGGGCGGGGATGTAACCCAAACACGACAAAAAAGGGGGAGGCTCCAGCGGATCCCGAATCTAAAGAGTTATAAGAAAACTCTGCCCAGGGAAGAAGATCAGACCAGTTATTTTGGGACGGCAGACACAAAATGCCTCAGGTAGGTGCCCAACACCTGGTTAACCCTCTCAACCTGCCCAATTAGTCTGAGGGTGGTATGGGAAGAGAAGTCTAGCTGAACCTGCAATTGACCACACAAAGCCCACCAAAATTTAGCAATAAACTGGACTCCCCTGTCGGGAGACAATATGTAAAGGGAGACCGTGCAGACGGAAAACGTGACTGAAAAATTTTTTGGGCCAGCTCGGGGGCAGAGGGTAACCCAGGCAGGGGGGATAAAGTGGGCCATTTTGGAAAACGGTCGGTCAAAACCCCAGATGACCATGTTTCCAGATGAGGGCGGGAGATCTAAGGGTCCATGGCTAACATGGGTCCAGGGTTTTTCCGGCACAGGGAGAGGCTGAAGAAGGCCCAGGGGTTTTGAGGGAGGAACCTTATTACGGGCACAGGAGGTGCAGGATAGACAAAGTCCTGACATCTTGAGCAAGAGTGGGCCCCACCAGTATAACGGGAGACCAATTGAAGCGACCTATGGACTCCTGGGTGCCCAGCCGTACGAGAAGAGTGTCCCCACTTCAGGATTCTAGGGCGCAAGGCAGGGCGCACATACGTCTTCCCGGGAGGTAGGTGTTGGAGGTCCACGGGGCACCCGTGACGAGTCGCTCTGGGGGGAAAAATGTCCCGGGGGAGGAGGCTCCAGACCCACCGTACCCGAAGAACGAGATAGAGCATCAGCTTGACGTTTTTCTGGGGCCGGCCGAAACTGTAGGCGGAAGTCAAAACGGGCAAAGAATAGTGACCACCTGGCTTGCCGGGGGTTCAGGTGTTGAGCCGACTGAAGATACAGGAGGTTCTTGTGGTCTGTGAAAATGTCAATAGGGTGGTGAGCCCCCTCCAGCAATGACGCCATTCTTCTAGAGCCAGCTTTATGGCCAGTAATTCACGATCACCTTTTGGTATAGTTTTCTCGGCAGGGGGAGAATGTCTTTGGAGAAAAAAACCACAGGTATGTAGTTTTTACCAGAGGAGGATCTCTGCAGGAGGACAGCACCGGCGCCGACTGAAGAAGCATCTACTTCCAAGAATAAACGGACGGTTAGGGTCTGGGCGAGACAGGACCGGAGCCAATGCAAATGCAGCTTTGAGCCAGTTGAAGGCTTCTTGGGCCTCTGGGGGCCAGGATTTGGGATTGGCGTTCTTCCTAGTTAGGGCCACCAAGGGAGCCACAAGTGTAGAGAAGTGGGTAATAAATTGTCTATAATAATTGGCAAATCCCAAAAAACGTTGAATGTCCCGAAGGCCCACCGGTTGTGGCCACTGCAACACCGCGGAGAGTTTGGTAGGATCCATCCGGAGACCCTGATCTGAGACGATGTACCCTAAGAAGGGTAAGCTGGCACGTTTAAAGAGGCACTTCTTGGGTTTGGCAAAGAGCTAAATGAGTGCGGAGTCGCCCGAGGACCTGGCGGACATGGTTGGGGATGAGTCTCGGATCTGGGGAGAAGATGAGAATATCGTTCAAGTAGACGATCACACAGACATAGAGTAGGGCCCGAAAGAATCTCATTGACAAAGTTCTGAAATACTGCCGGGGGGGTTGCAGAGACCGAAAGGCATTTAAACCCAAAATACCGAAATGGCCGTTCCCGCTTATTAAATGCCATTTTCCATTCATCGCCTTCCCTAATGCGGATTAAATTGTAGGCCCCGCGTAGATGCAGTTTGGAAAATATTTTCGCCCCACGCAGGCGGTCAAAGAGTTCAGAGATCAAGGGCAAAGGGTAGCGGTTTATTATGGTAATTTTATTCAAGCCCCGATAGTCGATGCAGGGCCGGAGAGACCCGTCTTTTTTCTCCACGAAGAAGATGACGGACCCTGCCGGAGATGAGGACTTAAGGATGACTCCTTTGCTGAGGTTCTCCTAGATGTACTCAGACATCGCCTTAGTCTCTGGGATGGATAGAGGGTAAACCCGGGCTCTGGGAGGAGTACAGCCAGGTTGCAGGTCAATGGGACAGTCATAAGGCCGGTGTGGAGGAAGCGTTTCGGCCTGTCTCTGCGAAAAGACATCAGCAAAGTCCCAGTATGGCGTAGATAGACCTGGAGGAGGCTTGGCTGACTTCAGGGAGATGACCAGAGGAGCGAGTTGCGGTTTAGACAGGCTACGTGAGCGACACGCGGAGCCCCAACGCATGACTTCACTTGTGCTCCAATCCAAGGTCGGGGTATGGTCCTGCAGCCATGGGAGGCCCAGAAGAATTTCCGAGGAAGATCGAGGCAGGACAAGAAGTTGCAACGTTTCCTTGTGAAGGACCCCAATCTGCAAGAAGAGGGGGGCCGTACGGAAGCGGATAGCGTCCTTAAGGCATTCGCCACTGACCGAGGAGACTAACATAGGTTTCTGTAACGGAATCACAGGGAGACGAAACCTGGTCACAAGTTCGTGGCTTATGAAGTTTCCTGCCGATCCTGAGTCAATGAAGGCGGTGGCCTGAAAGGTGCTGTCCGGAGATGCACCAATATATACGGGCATGGTCAGACGGGGAGAGGCCGTTCTGACACCTAGGGTCACCTCTCCTACGAGCCCTTGGTGCGGAAGTTATCGGGCGCACCGGACAGTCCCCAATGAAATGGCCAGAACCGCCACAATAGAAGCACAGCTGCTTCAGACGACGCTGAGAACGTTCCTCCTGGGACAGGTGGGCTCTCTCGACCTGCATAGGTTCCTCTTCAGAGACCATCGGAGGAGTAAGAGGTGACCGCTGGAACGTGAGAGCCAAGCGGGGGAAACGGCGCGGACGGATGGTTTCCCGTTGAAGGCGGAGCTCTTGTTGCCTTTCGGCGAAGCGAATATCCACTCAGGTGGCTAAATGGATTAGGTCATCCAAAGCAACTGGTAGATACCGAGCGGCGAGCTCATCCTTGATTTGCCCCGAGAGGCCTTGCCAAAATGTCGCCACCAACGCTTCGTTATTCCAGTCCAGCTCCAAAGCGAGAGTGCGAAACTGCACTGAATACTGACCGACTGTGGTGTCGCCCTGACGCAGCCGGAGCAGCGCTGCAGCAGCCGAAGAAGTACGACCTGGGTCCTCGAAGACTGTGCGGAACCCCCGGAGGAAGGTTTGGAGGTCCGCCGTCAGAGGATCCCCTCGATCCCATAGTGGCGTAGCCCAAGCCAAGGCTTCTCCAGACAAGAGGCTGATTATGAAGGCCACCTTGGCTCGCTCTGTAGGGAATTGGCGCCCCATCATCTCAAGGTGGATGGAGCACTGGCTGATGAACCCTCGGCACTTCTTGGGATCTCCATCGTAGCAAGAGGGAAGCGGCAGATGCAGAGAGGGTCCCGAAGCCGGAGCAGGTAGAGCAATGGATGCAGGAGCAACCGATGCAGGTGCAGAGGCGGCAGCCGGTGAAGGTAGACGGGTCGTAAGGTTCTGCATCATGGCCGCTAGCTGGTCGATGTGTTGACTCTTCTGGGCGACAGCTGTAGTGACGTCCCGGAGATCAGGCAGAGGTACCCTGGCGGAATCCATGGCCAGTCTGTACTGTAACGGAGGAGTGGATTCGCTGGGCCAACGCACGCGATGATAAACTAAGCCACGCCAGGAACGGAATCTAATAGCCCCCGGTTTTCACCAGAGCCCGCCGCAAGCGGGATGGACTTGCTGCTGCGTGAGGCTATCAGGTCGTTACCCCTGACGTGACTTGTTTGCGATGGTGGCCGGGGTACAGTGTGGTACAAAGATGTAATCCAGAGGCGTAGTCGGAGACGGGCAGACGGTCAGGGCAGGCAGCAGAGGTTCGTAGTCAGACAGGCAGACGGTCAGGGCAGGCGGCAAACAGGCAAGGTCGAGAAACTAAGCAAGCGGATGGTACACGGGTAATCAAGACTGAACTCCAATACTCTCTAAAAGCACCAAAAACACACCAACAGACTGGCAGGAAGTGCTGGGGGCAGATACCTTAAATAGAACCAGCGTCCGATAATAGACCAATTATCGGGACGCTGGCCTTTTAAATTTAGAGAAGTCGGCGCGCGCGCGCCTAAAGCAGCGGCCACGCGCACAGCGGCCGGGAGCGGAGTTCACAGGAGCGCAGACGGGTAAGGGACACCGCGCCGGGGCCGGGACAGCAGAGGGATGGTCGCAGGCAGCCGCCGCGCCGGACCCCCTGCGAGCAGGGTGTCGGTCGCGGGGGGCAGCGGAGCCCGTGACCCCCGTGACACTCTCACTTGGTTTTCCTACCAATTTTTGCTTTTTTCATGATATGTAAGGCTTTATTTTTATATTAGTTTTTTTTTATAATATTAGAAAAAGTCTGTTTTTATGTTTTCTTTATGTATCTTGTTAACAGTAAAAGTGGTGCTAACAAAAGTTTTTTATTTGTCACTTTTCCATCATGGTCATTCACATATAAGTAATATTACTTTTTAGGGTCCTCGAAGTTGGGGCTAGAGATGGGCGAATTTCTCAAAAATTCGGTTCGGTCACTTCGCCGAATTTTCCGACAAAATTTTTGGCCCAAAAAAAAACTTCGGCACAAATCACTTTAAAAAACGTATTTCCCAGGCTGCCCAAAAACCTGCAGGGTGCTTTTAAACGTTGTCCCCCTGCAAAATTCAGAGGGAGTTTGGGTTTTTGGTCTTATACAATGTTTGTTTTATTTTGACACGCACATGACTGCCGCCCTTTAGAATCGCTTAAAAAATTTGGGCCCTGGGCACTTATGGGGCAAAATGACCAAAAACTAAAGCGGGAAACGTACCCCAATAAAGTCATGGCACAAAAGCGGAAAAAAAAAAAACTGAGAGCTAGGTGGCAACATTAGGACAGGTGGGGAGGTACGGGGGCAGCCACAGCAGATGAGGTCAGAAGGGGCCAAAATAAATTTCTGGAAGGGGCAAAACAGTACCACCGCCAGGTGGCACAATGACACAGTGTGGAGGTAAACGGGCAGCAGCATGAGGCGGCAGTGGCACAATGAAAAATTTCGGGAGTGGAAAAAAAGGAGGGGGCCAAAGAGTGGACAATACACGTGTGGGGGGAAGGCAGGACACAGCACAGCAAAGGTCAGACAGTGGCAAAATGACACAGTGTGGAGGGCACGGCGCAGCCACATCAGCACATGAGGTCAACAGGGCACAATGAAAAAATTCTGGAGGGGAAAAAAACAGGGTGGGCCACAGTGTGGAGGGCACGGCAGCAGCCCGGCGCGCATGAGGCCCGCGGGGCACAATACACAGGGGGGGGGCACGACGGGAGTACAGCAGCAGCATGGGGCAGAGAGTGGCCAATGACTTTCTGAGGTGGAAAAATATATTGGGCCACAAGGGGCACAATGACTGAAGGGAGGTCACGGCGGCAGCGCATGGGCGGGCAGGGCAAAATGCAGAGATGGAGGATGACGGGAGCAACGCATGGGGTCAGAGAGGGCAAATGCTTTGGAGGGGGCAAAACATACCAGGCCGCAGAGTGGACAATGCACATGGGATGTCACGGCAACAGCAACGCACGCACTGGCACATAAGTGGACAATGCAAGGTTTTGGGGTGGGGGGCAATCCCAGCCCCGGGTAAAGACGGGTGGTAGGCAGAGGAGAAACATACAGATGTGTGGCTCAGGGGGGGTGGGGGCATCGAAAGGGGCTGAGGCAGTATTTTTGAACCCAGACTGCGCCAAAGGGGCTTTGTGTGGAAATCCTGGCCCGATCCACCCCTGATTCATTTTGAAAAAGGGTCAGCTTTCCCAATTTCCCGTGGACAAGGGGGTTTCCCTTGGGGTAACGAGGGCCCCCCGCCGCCAAAACCCCCCCGTTTCTGATCCCACACATGGCCGGGCAGGACGCTTCCCCACTGCAAACTCGGAAGTTGGGGCCACATCCATTTGGCTGCCCAGTAGTCCAGCGGATCTTCAAAACGGGGGGGCAGGTGTTTCCCAAGTGGGCCACAACCTTTTTTGGTTCAGGGAATGCTCCTGTCCTGCTGTGCTGCTGGTGACGCCCCCTCAAAGGCGGGGAGGAACTCCTTTATTTCCCCAGACTTAGTTATGCTGATGGAGCTGGTACTGCTCCCCCCCCCCCACCTTCCCCCCACACCGGGGCAGTAGTCGTACGCTGGGAACCCCCCTTTTCAACCTGCCCGAGGGGGACGATGCCGCACATAGGCAGGGGCCCCAACTGATTAGGGAGGTTTTTCCCTATTTTTATTTGATTTTTGTCTTCCCCTCAATAGCTGGAAAAAGGCCCCTTTTTGGACCGTAGCGGGGGGCCAAATGGGGGGAGACCCAAAGTCATCCCTCTCCCGGTGCATTTTTTTCGGTGTCATACCAGGAAAATACAGGGGGGCATCTCCAAAGGCTCCGGGGGGCTCCCGCCCCTTTTTCCCACTGTTCGCCACGGGTTGGAGTCTCGCCTCGTTTCCCACTCCTCAACCCCCTCCGCGCCCTGCCCTCCTCTCGCAGGGGGAAAAAACCCACTTTTCCCAGCAACTTCTGGCCCAATTTCCTCCTCCCCCCTCCTCCTTTCGTCCCCCCCCGGACTCATGGGGCCACGAGATGTAGTCCCCCAAAATCTCCATCCCCCTGCCCAACAGTTTTTCACATCTGTTCCAGGACATAAACAGTGGAATGACTTTTTCATCCCGTAGCCCCTGGGACTGACAAAAAACGTGGCCCCCCTCGAAGGGCCTCAAAAAAGGGCAGGTGTCACGCATGACTGCCACGGGCTGACAAAAAAGTTACACAGGGGAGTACTTCTGTTTCCGGGATCATCAAAAAATCGTTAAGGGGCCTTTCTCTGTTCTCAGTCGCCAAACATTGCAGGCTGAATTCCAGCGGGGGAAAACGCATTCAAGCTTTTTTGGGGGGGGGCCGTTTCTGCCGCTGAAACTGAGGGGGGTTTTTCCTGGTTTTGTACGAAGGGATAAAGTGCATGCACATTTCCGGGCCATTTTCAGAATGTTTGAAGATCGGGGAATACTTCAGGAACCTTTTACACCAGATGAACACGGCGCCATGCAGGCGCATGGCCACCCCTCCTCGGTGCAGCGCGGACACCATGTTCCTCCCTTGTCCGAAAAACCATGGTTCCGATTTGCAGTTGGCGGGGAGAAACCCCAACATCGATTTCTTGTGCATGACGGGGAGCAGTTCCCCCCCCGGTGACTTCTTTCGCCGAGAAATATGTAGAAGGGGTGACACCGCTGTCCCCCTACACATGTGGTATGAGGGAGAGTATTTGGAGTGAGAGGGGTGGGGGGTGGTGGGGGGGAGGGGGGGACATTGGCGCGGGGAGCAGCATTTTTTAAAAGGGGGGAAGAAAGCCGGGTCTCCTGTCCAATTTTGGTGTCCCGGGGCAGAAGCACATTCCCCCCAGGGGGCCGTAAAGGACATGTACGGGCCCCTGACCTATTTTACACTCCAGACGTCCCGCTGCCGGGTACCTGGAAACAAACCCGAGAACTCAAGGATGACCCACTTTCTTTTTACTTTTTTATAGTGGGTTATCCTTTTTGGGAAAAGAAATTACGGCTTGGAATCCCCATCTGGGCTGGGCACAAGCCATTATTTTCTCTAAAAGGTGCAAGTCCCCTTTTGGGAAAGGGGAGGGCTGCAGTCCAACAATTTGGACGGGCAGGTCAGCCTGCACCTTAGGAGGGTGGGCCATACTTTTTGACTCTTACAATCGCCTCTCTGAACGACTGTTTGCGCCATGAGTAGCGAGGACAGGGCATCTGGACCGGGAGAGGATGTCAAAGGAAAAGCTGCTTCTGAGGGGTGGGGGGAGCCTTGATGGCTGAAAGGGATGCTCCACTGGCCGCTGCGTTTGCGCAGGGGCAGGATGGACCACCACATGAGCCACGTTTCCCAGGCCACCGGATGGGACGCTGCATGTTTTGACGCGGGCCGTTGTCCCAAACGTTTACTCCCTCCACCTTCACTTTTGCCCACAATTCAATATCCCCATATTGGCCCTCCGGTGTTTTTCAAAGAACTCCCCACCCCGCCGAGTAGCGATTTTTACCGCCAACGCTCCGCATGAGGATATTTGCCGCCGCTCCCTCGCTGGGCCCCTTTTCCCGCTCTGTTTGGACCTGCGAACGGGTTTTCTCCCCCGGGGGCCGTTTTTGGCCCCCGACCCTCACCTGCTGTCCCTCTGACCCCGGCCCCCAAAAACCCACTTGGGGCTGCCCGCCCCTGAGCGCAAGCGACGCCCTCTTCCCCTGACGTGATGAACCCTTTTCACCCGGCCCCCAAGTGCGGTCGGCTCATCAATCTATTTGTGTTTCATTGTCACTAAGGCCCCTCATCCCGTTCTTGGTAAGCCGAGGCTGCCCCTCTCCCCCATACCTCCCAGCCACCCCCCACATTATACTTTTGCCGCCTACTGCAAGAAGCGGGGGGATATTGGCCCCATTTTTTCGCTGCCAATTTGGCTGACTGCCCTCCTAAAAATTGTTCACCTCCTATATGGGGCGCGAGCCCAACCACAATAACCCCTGGCTGAGGGAACTGGATGGGAAAGGCGGTGAGGACAGGTAGGGCCGTGACCCCGTTTTCCCCCAAGCCAACTAAGTGTTGTTGTCGAGGTTCCCACCCACTTTTGGGGGGGTTGTCAGATTCTGGGGGAAGAGGATGACCCAGTCAACCAATCAAGAACCCCTTGGGGGTTTCTGAAAACACACGGCCCCTAGATGACGGGGCATTTTTGGGCCCCACCCATGCCCCGCTGCGACGTCCCCTTGCTGTGCTGCGACCGGGCCTTTTCCCGAAATGTTTTTGCCACGCCACTCCAGTTGCAGGCCTGCCACCCTCGTTGACATATGTTTGTTCAAAATGTCAGACACTGTTTATTTAAACTATCTTTTAAAGATAAATATACACCCCGTTTTTTATCCAAATAACCCCGTAACAAGTTGGGGAACCCCTTTGGGAAAAAATTGGCTCCCCCAAATGGCCAGGAAAAATTTTCTTGTATGTGTCGTTTACAAGCATGGTTTTTAAAATAAATGTAAAGCACAAACAGGCTTAATTAACCTTCGCTTGTGAATTTTTGCACAAGAAAAATGTTATATTTCGGTGTTGAAAAAAACGGTTTATTTTTTTCAGCACAGGAAAACAACGCTTAATTTAAACCCCCCGGGTGTAAATTGCGCAAAAGAATTGAGCACCACAAAAATAGTAGCTTTTGGTAAGGTGTTTTCGATGGTGGTATTTTCTACCCACACAACAAGAGTAAAATTGTAAATTTAAACCTTTGCTTTTAATTAGGCACCCAAAAAAAAAATTATATATTTGGGGTTTTTAAAAAAAACGGGGTTTTTTTTTTGTCAGCACCCAGCAAAACAACGCTTAATTAAACCCCCGGTGTAAATTCCAATAAATTGAGCCACCACAAACTAGTGCTTTGTAGGTGTTACAATGGCGTATTTTTACCCCACACAACAAGAATAAATTTTAATTAACCTTTGCTTTGAATTGGCTACCAAAAAAAAATATATATATTTGGCGTTGAAAAAGCGTTTATTTTTGTCAGCAACCCGCAAAAAAACGCTTAATTAACCCCCGGGGGTAAATTGCGCAATAGAATTGAGCCACCACAAAAAATACTTTGTGCGTTTTACAATGGTTTTTTTCTACGCCACACAACAAGAGAAAAATTGAATTAACCTTTGCTTTGAATTGGTACCAAAAAAAAAATATATATTTGGCGTTGAAAAAAGACGGTTTAAATTTTTTTCACACACCCCGCAAAACAACCCCTTAAAATTTAACCCCCGGGTGAAAAATTTTGCAAAAGAATTGAGCCCCCCACAAAAGTGCTTTGACGTGTTACAATTTTATTTTTAAAGCCCACAAAAAAGAGATAAAATTTTAATTAAACCCTTTTTTGTGAATTGGCACAAAAAAAAAAATATATATTTGGCGTTGAAAAAGACGTTTATTTTGTCCACACAGCAAAAAAAGCTTAATTAACCCTGGATGTAAATTGCGCAAAAGAATTTAGCAGCCAAAAATGAAGTGGTATTTGTATTGTAAAAAACGCGTTTCTTTAAATGAATACAAAAAGGAATGGTTGATCCCACTTGGATAGAATGTATTGCAGCGCAGTGGGAAAAGCACACTGGGTTTCAGATCCAAACCCCAAAAAAATCAGAAATAAACATTCAGAGAACATTTTGAGACAAGCTGAGCAAAACCCCACAAAAAACCTGTGTAAAAATCATTTTTCAGAAAGCGCTCACCCGCAGCGCACCTTTCCCCGTCAGTACAGGAGGGAGTGTGAGCCCCAGCGGCGCGTCGTCTTATTAGTGCGGGGACGTCACGACCCGCCGGGCTTGAATTGGGTTATCTTCACAGTCGCGGCTATGCCCTTTTTCCCCCCAGAGTGCTTTTCCCCATGAACGCCATGTGCTCGCACCATTTTATCAAGAAAAACACACTTCGTTCCCCGGAAAAAACACCCCCCAAGTTTTCCTGAAATTCAAACGAATTCCACTTCGTTAAATCGATTCGCCCATCTCTAGTTGGGGGTAAAAATTTTGATTGTCAGATTTTCTTTATTAAATTTTAAAAATTCTTGTGTTTTAATTTAATTTTATTTATGTTACATATTGCAAATCCATAGGTTCAGAAAAAAATATCTGAGAGAATTTTTACATAGCTTTTTTTTCTTTTTGCTGATTACACTCATAACTGGGGCTTATATAATAGCCCCCGTTATCGGGAAGTTACAGCCCCCAGCACTGATTGCACAGCTGAGCTTGGTCTGATATGAACCAGCAGCTTCTGTGGTTACTGAGAAGCTGGAGGCTCCCTGCTAATTTGTATATACAGTGTTTACTGGGCGCTGTATATACAATGATTGAGGTGATTGAAAATTATTGTCCTTGCATTTTCCCTGGACATCTCGGATGTTGATGACAGCAGCTACACTGACAGCAAAGTAAGATGCCGACCTCCCAGATGAATATATTCAAAGGGAAGCATCAGTATGCGCCTAGAACACACCCACTCTCCCCCAAACCTTTTTATGGCCAGCAGTGGTCAGGGTGATTGCTCCCGCCCACCCACAGAAATCGCTTTGGTCCTAGTAAATGGGTCCCCAATGATCCTGATTTTTTCACTTATCCAGCGTGTAGATCATAAATGCTGCAAGCTAAGATAGCCCTTTAATGATATGGTTACAAATACAGTAAATACAGCATATGTGCTCTGTACATCAGGATAAGCTTTGGGCACATTTAAA
The DNA here is from genome assembly GCA_025379985.1 of Phyllomedusa bahiana. Taxonomy (NCBI): domain Eukaryota; kingdom Metazoa; phylum Chordata; class Amphibia; order Anura; family Hylidae; genus Phyllomedusa; species Phyllomedusa bahiana. Next base: position 153,326 of record JAODAL010002877.1, read on the forward strand.
ACTTTATCCCTTTTTTTTGTGCTCTTCTTACAAAGACAAAATCAAAAAAAGGGAAAAAAAGCCATAAAAAATTTTCTTTTTTATAAATTATTTTTAAAAAAATGAGAGGTAGGCGTACAAATATACAAAAAATTACACAAACCTAAGAAAAAACTCGAAAACCTATCAAATCCCTAAAGACACTATTCTAACCCCCAACCTTTACAACAGGGATTCGCCCCAAAGGGACGTTCCTGAAAAGGGGACTGGGCCCCACACAAAAAAAATCCTATTTGAGCCCTATGGGCCCTTTCCCAAAATGGATGTTTCGATCATCCAATTGATCACATCAGGAGAATATTAGGAAGACCCATATGTACAGTAAATAGGCATTATAATGTAAAGGCATATGTTACCATTAAAGCAGAGTCAGAAAAAATCACCTTCAGACACTGTTGCATCAATAAAGGAAAGAGGGCTATCGCTATTGCAAGGCTGATTAAAAGTTACTTACGGTTAGCAGTACGTTTAACAACCCCCAACCTCAACAACATAATGTATCTGCAGGGTAAAAGAACAAACAAAGAGAACTCAATATAAACATCTAACTCTTAAGAAAGCTTTATAAGTGCCCAGGTCAATACTAGAATAAAGGACTCACTTATTGGAGAATGATAAACAGAGACGTCCATCCCGCACCCTGTAATGGTGTATCAGCAATGGCTGTGTTAGATAGGGAGATGCTGTAGAGCTGCACGTGCACGGCTTTTAAAGCGCGACTCAATAGGCGCCCGCCGTGATCTCATTAACCTGCGCTCATATTTACTGTTCTGCAAAGCGTCCCTAGTAGCCGCGCATGCGCAGTGGTTGGCTGACGACGCTAAAAAGCGTTCATAGCGACAGCGCATGCGTAAATAAACTAAACTACCGTGCTTAATCAAAAGCACTAAGGGAAAGCATATTGCAGCACCTAGCTGAAGGGAAATTAACCCATACAGCATTATAATCTCATGCTCGGCATTTCAAGGCAGTGTCCCTCTCAGAGAAGGTAAACTTTCATTCAGTCCATTAGGTGTTTTAGTTTGTAAGGTGAAGGTCCAAAAGCACTCCCTTTGCAAAAGTAGCCTGTTTAAATCTCCACGTCTTGGTGAAGGTGTAATGCAGTCAATTCCCCTCCAAGTCAAGCATTTAGGATTCCCAGTATGTTGTGAATGCACATGTCTAGAGAGAGGAGTCTCCCGGTGATGGCGTACATCTCCCAAGTGTTCCCCTATTCTGTGTCGAAGTTGTCTCGTCGTTTTGCCAACGTACATTTTTCCACATGTGCAAACGACTAAATAGACCACATACATTGTCTTGCAATTAATGAAATGTCGAATATGAAAAACTTTATTGCCACTACTATCTGCAAAGGTTGATGTTTTTTCCATATAATTGCAGAAAGAGCAATCGCCACACTTGAAAGAGCCATTAGGTTTTCGTAGCCACAGTTCTTTTTTTGGTCTACTAAAATGGCTGTCAACCAAAAAATCACGAAGATTTTTGCCCCTCCTGAATGTGATTGATGGTAATGCACTGATATGATCCTTCAAATCAGCATCCATTCTCAGGACGTGCCAGTGACGGCTCAAGGATTTCCTGACCTCAGAGGCAGCATCATCAAAAGTCCCTATCAAACGTATCTGATTGTCATTCTCGGGTTTCTGATCTTTTTTCGATGTCAATAAATCATTGCGGGTTTTTGACAAGGCATAATGATGTGCCTGTCTAAGGATATAGTCAGGGTATCCTTTTGCTAAAAAGCTTTCTCGCAGGATATTAGCCTCTTTTTTGTATTCTCCCATGGAAGAACAGTTGCGTCTAGCCCGCAAGTACTGTCCACGAGGTATACCACGTTTGAGGGATGTCGGGTGATGGCTCTCCCATCGCAAAAGAGAGTTAGTGGCAGTAGGTTTCCTAAATATGGTAGTAGATAGATCACCTAGATGGTTCTTAATTACCTTGATGTCCAAAAAGGGTAATGTATGTGGTTCAAATTCAAAGGTGAATTTTAAATTGAGAGAATTTACATTCAAATGCTGTAACATTAATAAGAATTTATCACGTGTGCCATTCCAAAAAATGAGAATATCGTCGATAAACCTGACCCAAAGGGTTATTTTATCAAATAAAGGGGGGGGGGGACATCACCAAAGACGATGGTGGCCTCCCGCCACCCGAGGTACAGATTGGCGTATACTGGGGCACAAGGACTGCCCATAGCTGTACCCCGGGTCTGGTGGAAGACCACCCCATCAAATAGGAAATAATTCCTAGTCAGAACAAATTGCAAAAGGTCAACAATAAACTCATTATGTCCTTTAAACTGTTGTCCCCTGGATGAAAGAAAAAATCTCACACATTCAAGGCCTAGATGATGCGGTATGGACGTGTACAAAGATTCAACGTCTATACTCACCAGGGCGGTATGTGCATCTACAGAAAGACCCTCCAAGCGTCTCAACAAGTCCGTCGTGTCCTTAATATATGAGGGCAATGATTGTACAAACTGGACCAGTACATGATCCAGATATATGCCACTATTCTGACTCAAAGAATCATTACCTGACACTATTGGTCGGCCCTTGAGGGGTGTTACTCCCTTGTGGATTTTAGGGAGGGCATAAAATGTAGCTACCTTAGGAGACCGAGGATATAAAAAATCCATCTCTGTTTGATCAATTAGTTCCAGATCCTTAGCTTTCAGTTAGAGCGGTTTTAACTCTAACTGAAAAGAGATAGTGGGATCCGTAGACAAGATTTTATAACTAGATTGATCAGACAGTAAAGAATGACATAAATTTACAATATTGTTCAGGTTCTACGATCACAATGTTACGGCCCTTATCAGAGGGCTTTATGTATATGGATTTATTTTTGGAAAGGCCTTCCAATGCCCTCCTCTCAGGACCAGATATATTGGACCATCTTGAACTCTGAAGGTCAGCCAGATCTTTTAAAACCAATTCAAGGAACACATCGACACACGAGATGTCACTTACAGGAGGCATCTTAGTACTTCTAGTTTATAAATGTATGAACGGACCTTTACCAAGCTCGTTTTGGGGAACCTCATCCAAATCAAAGAGTAATCTCACATACTCCAAAATTTCTGGTGGAATATCTAAGAGGGCACTCTCACGTTTGCTTTTAATAGCAAAAAACTTGCGCCAGTTTAATTTCCTCGTAACGAGATGGAGATCTTTTGTCCAAGAGGAGAGATTAAACTTAACCGTGGGCACAAAGAAGAGACCCCTCCGTAAGCTCTGCATCTCTTCCAAAGTCAAAGGAATATCCATGAGATTAATAATTTGAGACTCGGTGTCATTAGAGGGGGAGTCTACACTCTGTACTGAGGACTGACCATACGTTCCCTTAATTGATAGGGATTGTTGGTATCTAAAAAACGCTGACTACCTCCTCTATTTTTTGTGTATCCTCTCCTTGTTCTGCCACCTCGTGGCCTGCCCGCAGATCTAGAAGATCGTTGGTTACCCTCCCTTTCAGAATCAGAGAGATCTGTCTCTGTGTAAGAGATGTCAGTAGAATGATCTTTAGAGGAATTCTTATTGCCTACCACTTGATAAGCCTTATTTTCCCTAAAGTCATTCAAAACACATAAAAATTAACGATGTTTGCAATCTTTGATGTGATATTGGTAACGTTCAATCAAAGTTTGCAAAGATTTCTCTTTATTAGGAAAGTCAGGTTCACTGGAAAATTTCTGAATAAGCTTAATCTGTTCGTCAAGCTTTATATTCAGATTCTCCAGAGCCACCTTCTCCTCTTGTAAAAGGACTGACATTAATTTCAAAGAACAAGCTGTAATTTCCTTTTCCCAAATAGTAGGGAACGCAGGAGATTTGTTACGACTAGATGGTGTGAGGGAGATTCTAAGACCTCTAGGGACTATATTGTTCTTAATATATTGTTGTAAACTCTCCACTTCCCACCATGTAGCTACCTGCTCCTTATATATTTTAGTAAGTTCTCTGAACGCTATGGACAGAGTAGGAGGGTTCTGTTGTTGAATCACCAATTTGTCTGAAAAAACATCCGCCGAATCAAGAGACCATTGATCAAAGCTGGGACCTCTAGAAAGAAAGCCTGCCATCCCGTATAATCAATACAGAGAACAATTTCTAGAGACCTACTCCTATAAGGTAGGAAAAGTTAGAATAACCTCTTGGCCAGAGAAACAAAATCAAAAAAAAGAGGAAAAAGCCATAAAACTTTACTTTTATTATATAATTATTTATAAAAAGTGAGAGGTAGCAGCGTCTCAACTATACAAAAACTTACACAAACCTACAGAAATAAACTAGAAAGTCCTATCAACTCCCTAGAGACACTATTCTAACCCTAACCTATATACAACAGGTAGTTCGCTCCGATAAGGGTGTTCCTGCAAGGGGACTGACCCTACACAAAAAAGACCCTATTGAGCCCTATGGTCCTATCCCAACATGGTATGTTTCGATCATCCAATTGATCACATCAGGGAAATATTAGGAAGACCCATATGTACAGTAAATAGGCATTATAATGTAAAGAAATATGTTACCATTAAAGCAGGAGGGGCATTGACTGCATTACACTGACTTGGAGGGACATTGACTGCATTACACCTTCACCAAGACGTGGAGATTTAGACAGGCTACTTTTGTTCTTTGTATTGATTATACGGCATGGCAGGCTTTCTTTCTAGAGGTCCCAGCTTTGATCAATGGTCTCTTGATTCGGCTGATGTTTTTTCAGACAAATTGGTGATCCAACAACAAAATCCTCCCACCTTATCCATAGCGTTTAGAGAGCTAACTAAAATCTATAAGGAGCAGGTAGCGACATGGTGGGAAGTGGAGAGTTTACAACAATATATTAAGAACAACATAGTACCGAGAGGTCTGAGAATCTCCCTTACACCATCTAGTCGTAACAAATCTCCGGCCTTCCCTACTATTTGGGAAAAGGAAATTACAGCTTGCTCTCTGAGATTAATGTCAGTCCTCTTACGAGAGGAGAAGGTTGCTCTGGAGAATATGAATACAAAACTTGACGAACAGATTAAGCTTATTCAGAAATTTTCCAGTGAACCTGACTTTCCTAATAAAGAGAAATCTTTGAAAACTTTGATTGAATGTTACCAATATCACATCAAAGATCGCAAACATCATCAATTTTTACGTGATTTGAATGACTTTAGGGAAAATAAGGCTTATCAAGTGGTAGGCAATAAGAATTCCTCTAAAGATCATTCTACTGACATCTCTTCCACAGAGACAGATCTCTCTGATTCTGAAAGGGAGGGTAACCAACGATCTTCTAGATCTGTGGGCAGGCCACGAGGTGGCAGAACAAGGAGAGGATACACAAAAAATAGAGTAGGTAGTCAGCGTTTTTTAGATACCAACAATCCCTATCAATTAAGGGAATGTATGGTCACTCCTCAGTACAGAGTGTAGACTCCCCCTCTAATGACACCGAGTCTCAATTTATTAATCTCACGGATAGTCCTTTGACTTTGGAAGCGATGCAGATCTTACGGAGGGGTCTCTTCTTTGTGCCCACGGTTAAGTTTAATCTCTTCTCTTGGACAAAAGATCTCCATCTCTTTACGAGGAAATTAAACTGGCGCAAGTTTTTTGCTATTAAAAGCAAACGTGAGAGTGCCCTCTTAGGTATTCCACCAGAAATGTTGGAGGATGTGAGATTACTCTTTGATTTGGATGAGATTCCCCAAAACGAGCTTGGTAAAGGTCCGTTCACACATTTAAAAACTAGAAGTACTAAGATGCCTCCTGTAAATGACGTCTCGTGTGTCGATGTGTTCCTTTATTTGGTTTTAAAAGAGTTCAAGATGGTCCAATATATCTGATCCTGAGAGGAGGGCATTGGAAGGCCTTTCCAAAAATAAATCCATATGCATAAAGCCCTCTGATAAGGGCGCTAACGTTGTGATCTTCGAACCTGAACAATATTGTAAATTATGTCATTCTTTACTGTCTGATCAATCTTGTTATAAAATCTTGTCTACGGATCCCACTATCTCTTTTCAGTTAGAGTTAAAACCGCTCTTACTGAAAGCTAAGGATCTGGAACTAATTGATCAAACAGAGATGGATTTTTTATATCCTCGGTCTCCTAAGGTAGCTACATTTTATGCCCTCCCTAAAATTCACAAGGGAGTAACACCCCTCAAGGGCCGACCGATAGTGTCAGGTAATGATTCTTTGAGTCAGAATAGTGGCATATATCTGGATCATGTACTGGCCCTGTTTGTACAATCATTGCCCTCATATATTAAGGACACGACGGACTTGTTGAGACACTTGGAGGGTCTTTCTGTAGATGCACATACCGCCCTGGTGAGTATAGACGTTGAATCTTTGTACACGTCCATACCGCATCATCTAGGCCTTGAATGTGTGAGATTTTTTCTTTCATCCAGGGGACAACAGTTTAAAGGACATAATGAGTTTATTGTTGACCTTTTGCAATTTGTTCTGACTAGGAATTATTTCCTATTTGATGGGTTGGTCTTCCACCAGACCCGGGGTACAGCTATGGGCAGTCCTTGTGCCCCAGTATTCGCAATCTGTACCTCAGGTGGTGGGAGGCCACCATCGTCTTTGGTGATGTTCACCCCCCCTTTCTCTGATAGAATAGCCCTTTGGGTCAGGTTTATCGACGATATTCTCATTTTTTGGGAAATTTGCAAAAAACCGTGATGAATTCTTTTTAAAATGTTACACCCCTTTTTAAATTTGAAAATTTCTCTCTTTTTTAAAAAATTCACCTTTAATTTGAACCACATAAAATTCCCCTTTTTGGACATCAGGTAAAAAAGAACCATTTTGGGTTGTTTCTATCTACTACCATATTTAGGAAACCTACTGCCACTAACTCTTTTTTTGCGATGGAACCCATCCCCCCGACATCCCTAAAAAAACCGGGGTAAAAACCTCGGGGGAAACCTATTGGGCTAGACGCAACTGTTTTCCTTTGGGAAAAAAAAAAAAAAGGGGCTAATATCCTGCGAGAAAGCTTTTTAGCAAAAGGATACCCTGATAAATCCTTAGACAGGCACATCATTATCCTTGTTTAAAAACCCCCAATGAAAAAATTGACAACGAAAAAAAAATCCCGAAACCCGAGAATGACAATCCCGTAAAGTTTGATAGGACTTTTGATGATGCTTCCTCTTTAGGTTTAGGGAAAAAACCTTTAGCCGTCACTGCACGTCCTGAAAAAGGGGGGCTGATTTGAAGGGTCATATCAGTGCATTAACATCAAAACACATTCGAGGGGCAAAAATCTTCGTGATTTTTGGTTGACAGCCTTTTAGTAGACCAAAAAAAGAACTGTGGCTACAAAACCTATGGCTCACATTTCAAGTGTGGCCGATTGCTCTTCTGCAATTATATGGAAAAAACAACAACCTTTGCAGGAGTGAGTAGTGGCAATAAAGTTTTTCATATTCGACATTTCATTAATGCAAGACAATGTATTTGGTCCAATTTAGTCGTTAGCACATGTGGAAAAAATGTTACTAGTGCAAAACGACGAGACAAACTTCGACACAGAATAAGGGTAACACTGGTAGAATGTACGCCATCAATCGGAGGACTCCCTCTCACTAGACATGTGCATTCACAACATACTGGGAATCCTATAAAATGCTTGACTTGGAGGAGCAATGACTGCATTACACCTTACACACCAAGACGTGGAGATTTAGAAAGGCACTTTTTTGCAAAGGGAGTGCTTTTGGACCTTCACCTTACAAACTGAAAAACACCTAATAGGACTGAATGAAAGTTTTACCCTTTCTGAGAGGACACTTGCCTTGAAATGGCCGGCATGAATTATAATGCTGTATGGGTTAATTTCCCTTCATGCTAGGTTGCTGCAATATGCCTATCCCTTAGTGCTTTTATTAATGCACGGAAGTTTTTAGTTTAATTACGCATGCACTGTCGCTATAAGCGCTTTTTACGTCGTCATGCCAACCACTGCGCATGCGCTGCTACTAGGACGCTTTTCATAACAAGTAAATAATGAGTGGCAGGTTAATGAGATCACGCGGCGCCTATTGAGTCGCGCATTAAAATCCGTGCACGTGCCAGCTCTTACAGCATCTTCCCTATCTAACACAGCCAATTGCTGATACACCATTACAGGTGCGGGAAGGACTTCTCTGTTTATCATTCTCCAAAACAATAAGTGAGTCCTTTATTCTTAGTATTGACCTGGACACTTATAAGCTTCTTAGAGTTAAGGATGTTTATATTGGTTCTCCTTGTTTTTTTCTTTTACCCCTGCCAGATACATTATTTTGTTGATGGTTGGGGTTGTTAAACGTAACTTCTAACCCGTAAGTAACCTTTTAATCAGTCTTGCCAATAGCGATGAGCCCTCTTTCCGTATTGATGCAACAGTGTCTGGAGTTGATTTTTTCTGACTCTGCTTAATGTAACAAATGCCTTTACATTATAATGCCTATTTACTGTACAGTCATGTCCAACAGTTTTTTTAAAGATTATACAAATTGTTAATTTTTACAAGTCCTACTGCATCAGGGTTTTATATTGGCAATTTGCATATACTCCAGAATTTTATAAAGCGTGATCAGCTTAACAGCCAATTAAGTTGCAAAGTCAAATAGTTGCCTAGAAAATGAACTTTTTCCCCCAAAACACATTTCAACTTCATTGCAGGCCTGCCTTAAAAGACCAAGCTAACATCGTTTCAAGTGATTGCCTCCATTAACGACAGGAGTGTGGTGTTAATGAAGACATGGCTTGGAAGATCAATCTGTCATATTAAGTAAGAATCACACAACTGAGGACACTTTTAAAAGGAGGGCTGGTGCTTGCATCATTTTTCTCTTCTTGTTTAAACGGGATGGTTTCTCTAAAGAAACACGTGCAAGTCATCATTGCACTGCACAAAACTGTCTAACAGGAAGAGTATCGCAGCTTAGAAAAGTATTGCACCTCATTCAACAATCTAATCGCATCAAGATTCAAGGAGATAGGATCCATTGTTGCCAAAAAGGCTCCAGGGCGCCCAAGAAACACCAGCAAGCGCCAGGACGTCTCTTAAAAGGTGTTTCAGCCTTCGGAATCGGGCTACCACATGGCAGAGCTTGCTCAAGGAATGGCATCAGGCAAGGTGTGGTGCATCTGCAGCGCACTGTGAGGAGCGGAGACCTCTGGAGCCAAGGCCGGTGTCAAGGTGGGCAGCAAAGAAGCCACTTCTCTCCATAAAAAACCATCAGGGACACAGACTGAATATTCCTGGGCCAAAGGTACAGGGAGTGACTGCTTGAGGAACTGGGTAAAGATCATTTTCTCTGATGAATCCCCTTTCCGAATGTTTTGGAACATCTGGAAAACAGCATGTTCGGAGAAAACAAGGTAGCGATACCACCTAGTCTTGTCTCCAAGCCAACTGTAAAGCAACCAAAGACATTTCATGTTGGGGGTTTCTTTCTCAGCCAGGGAATCGGCTCTCTAACAGTCTTGCCTAAAAACACATCCCTGAATAAAGAATGGTACCTAGAATTGTCCCTCCAAGTGCCAACTTAATCTCCCAACCGTCCAAGAGCAGTTTGGTGAACAACAATGCATTTTTCCAGCATGACATGAGCACCTTGCCAAAAAAATGGCTCAGGGAACAAAACATAGAGATTTTGGGTCCATGGCCTGGAAAATCTCCCCAGATCTTTTATTTAATCCCATGAGAACTTTGTGGTCAATCATCAAGAGACGTGTGGACAAACAAAAACCAACAAATTGTGACAAAATGCAAGCATTGATTGTGCAAGCAATGGACTCTATCAGTCAGATTTGGTCCAGAAGTTGATTGAGAGCATGCCAGGGAGAATTGCAGATGTCCCTGAAAAGAAGGAAGGGGTCCAACACTGCAAATATTGACTGCTCTTTAAACTCATTCTTAACTTCAATAAAAGCTTTTGTAATCATAATATTTGATTGCGACTTGTAGATTCTGTATGTGATAAAAACATATGACAAACGCACAAAAACCAGAGGGCAACAGATCATGTGAAAATATAATATTTGTGTCATTCTCAAAACTTTTGGCCATGACTGTACATATGGGTCTTCCTAATATTCCCCTGATGTGATCAATTGGATGATCGAAACATGCCATGTTGAGATAGGACCATAGGGCTCAATAGGGTCCTTTTATGTGTAGGGTCCAGTCCCCTTTGCAGGGAACTCCCTATCGTAGCGAACTACCTGTTGTATATAGGTTAGGGTTTAATAAGTGTCCTAGGGAGTTGATCGGGCTTTCCTAGTTTATTTCTGTAAGGTTTTGTTGTAAGTTTTTTTATAGTTGAGAAGTAACTGCTTGCTACACTCCACTTTTTATTAAATAATTATATACATAAAAGTAAAGTTTTATGGGCTTTTTATTTCCTCTTTTTTTTTGATTTTTGTTTCTCTGGCAAAGAGGTATTCAAACAATTTCCTAACCTATGAGTAGTTCTCTACAAATAGGATCTTCATTCTTACAAAGCCAGTTATTTTACACTATATATCCTGGAATATGTTGAGCCATAAGAACAGGTAAGGAAGAACACTTCTGTAATATTAAAACAAATATTGCAAATAAAGCAAACTATGGGGCACATTTATTAAGGCAATTGTGTCAGAATTACTGCACAGTTTGCCCTAAAAATAATTACGTACATGCATTACACCCCATGTATTAAGTGTTTTAGTCTATTTCTAGGCACTTCTGCACCTTGTACGTCAAAATGGACGCAAAGAGGAGTGACCTCAAATAAAGGAGGTGTGGCTTAGCGTGTGATGCTGTGAGGCAAAAAATGCAACAAAATTTTACTGGCAGTTGGTGGCATACAGTGAGCCAACTAATAGAAGGTACTAAAGGTTAAACTACACAGTTGTCCATGCACCAGATTTATGGACACTATGATAAATGTGGCACATTGCAAGACTGTCTAGTCTTAGTTTACACTGTGTAAGATTTAGACATTATTGATAAATCAACCTCAATGTTTTATGTATAAATGAGAACCTTTTATCTAGAACAAAAAAAATAGATATGAAAAACTTACAAAGGATACGGAAAGTATTCAGACCTCTTTAAATTTTTCACTCATTGTTTCATTGCAGCCTTTTGGTAAGATCCAAAAAGTTAATTTATTAAACAAGAAAATGAAATAATCACATTATCTTAATATTTAGAACCCTTATGCTCAGTAATTAAGTAGAATAACATTTTTGAGCTATAATACAGCAAAGAGTTTTCTTGGGGATGATGCAACGGAGGGAAGGGTGGGGGGGGGAGAGGGTTTTTCACACCTGAATTGGGGGATCCTCTGCCATTCTTCCTTACAGATCCTCTCCAGTTCCCCTCAGGGTTTCATGGGTGAACTTGGTGGGGACAAGCCATTTTCATAGTCTCTCCAGAGATGCTCAATTGGGTTTTAGGTCAGGGCTCGGGCTGGGACAGTGTTAAGAATGGCACAGAGTTGTTCTGAAGCCACTGCTTGTGGTTATTTTAGTCTGTGTGCTTAGGGTAATTGGGACTTGTTTGGAAGAAGAACCTTCAGCCCAGTCTGAGTCCAGAGCAACACTGGAAGAGGCTTCATCCAGAAAACATCTCTTAGCTTGGCTGTATTTCATCTTTCCTTTCAAGTTCAACCATCAATCCTTCCCCTGCAGCTGAAAAACAACGCTCATAGCATGATGGCTGCCAACCACCATAGTTCACTTTTGGATTGTATTGGTCAGTATGATGAGCAGGTGCCTGGTTTCTCCACACAACTACTGCTTACAATACCACCAAAAAATTCAATTTTCGCGTCTCATCAGACCAGAGAAACTTATTTCCCAAGTCAGGTAGATCTTCAATGTTTTTTTTTGCAAACTGTATGCACTTTCATAATGTCTTTTACTGAGTGAGAGTCTTCCGTTCGGCACACTCTGCCTCAACGCCCCAACTTGGTGGAAGGGCTGCAGTGATATTCACTTTGTGGAACTTTCTCTCCCAAATCCCTACTGCAATGTCCTGGAGCTCACCGACATTGATCGTGGGGGTTCTTCATTACCTCTCTAACCAAGGCTCTTATCCCACGATTGCTTAGTTTGGCTGGACAGCCAGGTTTAGGAAGAATTGTGGTCATCTCAAACTTCTTCAATTTATGGATTATGGAGGGCACTATGCTCTTAGGAACCTTGAGTGCTGCAGAAATTCTTTGGTAACCTTGGCCAGATCTGTGCCTTGCTAAATTCTGGTCCTCTGAGCTGCCTTTGCATTTCTAGACCTCATGATTCTCATGTGCTCTGACATGCACTGTGACTGTGATTCTAATATAGACAGTATGTGGCCTTTCCTAATTAAGTCCAATCAGTTTAATTAAACACAGCTGACACCAATGCAGGAGTAGAACCATCTCAAGGAGGATCAAGAAGAAATGGACAGCAAGTTGAGTTAAATATGAGCAAAGAGTCTGAATACTTATGACCATGTGATATCTCAGTTTTTCTTGTTTAATAAACTTGCAAAAGTATCTACATTTCTGGATTTTCTCTTTTCAGATGGGGTGCAGAGTGTACATTAATAAGCAAAAAAATGAACGTTTTTGATCTTACCAAATGGCTACAATGAAACAAAAAGTGAAAAATTTAAAAAGGTCTGAATTCTTTCCGTACCCACTGTATATATATTGCGCAGTTCAAATCATTCAACGAGATTCACTCCCTTTTGGGCATTGGCCACCAATCCAAATACACAATCATAAGTAAAACATAACTAAGGGATGCATATTGTAAAAGAAAAATGTCTATTTGTAGTCTCTATAAGTGAAAATATATGGATGAAAATGTGTCCATTTTTTAGCATGCGATTAATCCATGGTTATACTAATAAATGTAAAATTATTTTCAACTCTATAAAGTATGGCTTCTATTTTTAATAAAAGGCAGTTATTGATGCAAGTTACATGCAACTAAAAAGTTAATGCTGGCCTAAACAGCATTTGCAAATATCGAGCTGTCATTGTCAGCAAAGATCCTGTTATCTTAGTTACTACAGCCTAATCTAAAACTTAATATTTCCTGTAATATACTACACTGACGTCCCTTATTTATGCCAGATTTCCAGCAAAAGTTGTCTACACAAAGCATGTGACATTTGTCCTGTTTCTTCTCAGGAGGTCAAAATACAGAAATTATGGTAAATTCGAAAATAGCAAAACCAGTAACATTAATAAAGATTTTTTCTAAATTAAACATGTCATATTTTGATAAACCTTTAAACTTTACTCAAATTAGGTTTTAACCCCTTAACGACCGTGCACCGTCTTTTGATGGGCGGCGGTGCGGGTCGTTCGTCTGCAGCGACGTCTTTGACGTCGCTGCAGACATCGGGGTTTGCGGCGCCACGGTGCCGCAGCTGCGCTGGGATCGGGGCTGAACTACACAGCCCCGATCCCAGAGCATGTCCTGCAGGCATCGGGGAGCGGAGGGAAACCCCGCAACACCGATGCTTTAACCTTTGATTGCGGCGGTGCGTTACCGCAGCGCAATCAAAGGGATCCCCTGCTCTGTCGGGTGATCGGAACACCCGGTGACCCGACAGAGAGCCGGGGAAAGGCTGCACAGTTCAGCTCTGGGGACTAGCGGTGGCCCCAGAGTTGTCTGTGTATGAAGCCAGTGATTAGGACGCACTGTGTGCTGTCCTAATCACTGCCTGTGTCAGACTGACACAGATTAGCATGTATTAGCATATATGAATATGCTAATACATTACTAAGTGTAAAAAATTTTTTAAAAAAAATGTTAAACAGTTCTCCCTTCATGGGAGTCAAAAAAAAAAGTACAAAAAAAACCAGAAAAAGTGTAAAAAAAAAAGAATAAAAAAAATAAATAATAAAATAAAAAATAAATAGTTAATAAAAAAAAATTGGACATAAATTACACGCACAAAAAAACCTACACATATTTGGTATCCACACGACCGTAATAACCTGTAGAATTAATCTAACAAGTTATTGAGTGTTAAATGTTAATGGTGTAAAAAAAAATGAAAAAAAACAAAAAAAATTTTGGAAAAAAAAAAAAAAAATACTGCAATTATTTATAAGTGTACTTAAACTATTCCCTTATAAAGTACAACTTGTCTTGAATAAAACGAGGCCTCATCCAACTGCGTCATTGAAAAAATAAAAAAGTTACAACTGTTTAAATGCAAGGAGGCCAAAACTAAAAAAATGTTCTGGTCATTAACTACTTTTCAGGCGTTTGGCTTAAGGGGTTAAGAAAAGCCCCTTTTATGACTTTATCAAGTTCCACAGTAGCACTGTCATTGTTACAAATGTAGTAAAACCTGTCAATGCAAGCTTCTCAATGAATTGGGGTTAAGTTTTTGATTTGCCATGGTTCATTTTAAATGATTTAATGTATTATGATAGGTTTATATCTATGTCAGAGGTTCTGTTCTGAGCCACTGTGGCTGAGGTGGCACCAGATTTGTTACACAAAGGACATCAACAGCAATCGAATCTCATTGACTACAATGGAGTCTGTCAGGTTTCCGTCTTGGTGTCTGTCAATTCATCAGAAAAAATGGTGCTGCCTGTTGTGCTATTTATTCCAATATTTTGACGGACTCTAAGATAGAAACTCTGAATTAAACCGCTGATGCAGATGCAAAATTAATTTTACCTGGGCATCTCCTTAGGGTTGCAGTTAAACCTACTCTGCTGTGTTAAATCTTATGTTCACCTTCGTAGCCGTATTTTGCGTCAATATACAGTGAAGGAAATCATTATTTGATCCCTTGTTGATTGTGTAAAATTGCCCACTGATAAAGACATGAACAGCCTACAAGGGTAGTTTAATATTAGCAGTGAGAGACAGAATATCAAAAATAAAATCCAGAAAATCCCATTGTATAAATTATATAAATTTATTTGCATTTTGCTGAGAGATGTATTTGATCCCCTACCCCACAGTCAGGTTTTTCAGCCGGTTTTATAGATGGTTTTCGGTTTTGAAAGCTGTCTGTAAATCGGCTGTCAAACTTTAACATGTACCCACTGCACAGATTTTCTGAAAAACATTAAACATGTTCATTTCCGCCTGGTTTTCGCGGGGGAAGGCTTGAAACTGCAAACTGTGGTGAATAGCTGTCCCCCTGCATGCCAGAAACCGCAAATAGCGGTCGGGATTTCCCGACCGGTGTTTGTCCTGTGCCATGTAAACGTGGCCTAAGAGTTCTGACTCCTACAGACCAGTTAGATGCTCCTAATTAACTCATTACCTGCATTAAAGACAACTATCATAAATAGTCACCTTTATAAAAAACTCCTGTCCACAGACTCAATCAATCAGACTCTAATCTCTACAACATGGGCGAGACCAAAGAACTTTCTAAGGATGTCAGGGACAAGATCATAGAAATGCATAAAGCTGGAATGGGCTACAAAACCATAATTAAGATGCTGGGTGAGAAGGAGACAACTGTTGGTGCAATAGTAAGAAAATGGAAGAAATACAAAATGACTGTCAATCGACATAGATCTGCGGCACCATGCAAAATCTCACCTCGTGGGGAATCCTTGATCATGAGGAAGGTGAGAGATCAGCCTAAAACTACACGAGGAGAACTTGATGATCTCAAGGCAGCTGTGAGCACAGTCACCAAGAAAACCATTATGCCGTAATGGTTTAAAATCCTGCAAGGTCCCCTGCTCAAGAAAGCACATGTGCAGGCCTGTCTGAAGTTTGCCAATGAACACCTGGATGATTCTGTGAGTGATTGGGAGAAGGTGCTGTGGTCAGATGGGACACAAATTGAGCTCTTTGGCATGAACTGAACTTGCTGTGTTTGGAGAAAGAGAAATGCTGCCTAGGACCCAAAGAACACCATCCCCACTGTCAAGCATAGAGGTGGAAACATTATGTTTTGGGGGTGTTTCTCTGCTTAGGGAACAGGACTTCTTCACCGCATTACTGGGAGAATTGATGGAGCCATGTACCGTAAAATCCTGAGTGACAACCTCCTTCCCTCCCTAATGTCCCCAGGACATTAAAAATGGGTCATGGCTGGGTCTTCCAGAAAGACAATGACCCAAAACATACAGCCAAGGCAACAAAGGAGTGGCTCAAAAAGAAGCGCATTAAAATCATGGAGTGGCTTAGCCAGTCTCCAGACTTTAATCCCATAGAAAACTTGTGGCGGGAGTTGAAACTCCAAGTTTCCAAGTGACAGCCTCAAAATCTTAATGATTTAGAGATGATCCGCAAAGAGGAGTGGACCAAAATTCCTCCTGATGTGTGCAAACCTCATCTTCAACTACAAAAAAAGTCTGACTGCTGTGTTTGCCAACAAGGGTTTTGCCACCAAGTATTAAAGAGAACCTGTCATATAGGTTAGACCACCCTTGCTGAAGACAGCACAAGCTAGTGACAGACATGCTGTTTCCAGACATGCTGTGACAAGTTCTCTTAAGTGTTAAGTCTTGTTTGCCAGAGGGATCAAATATTATGTCTCACTGCAAAATACAAATACATTTATATAATTATACAATGTGATTTTCTGGATTTTATTTTGGATATTCTATTTCTCAATGTTAAAATTAACCTACCCTTAAAATTATAGACTGTTCATGTCATTGTCACTGGGCAAACTTACACAATCAGCAAGGGATCAAATAATTATTTCCTTCACTGTATATTGAATGAGATTTGAAGCAAGTTTACTAAGAGTTTTAAATTAAAACTTCCTATAGTTGTGTTTCTACAGCTCATATGCAGTTTTACATGTATCCAATATAACAGACTACAAAGCAATGTCTGATCTGCAGCCAAACTTTCTTCCGTTTGACACATACCTATAGCTAGCGTAACAAATATATTTGTTTCACTGTTTATTTTAGATACATTGTAAAAATAAAATATTTGATTTCAATGCTGGAAACTGTGTTTTAGGACAGGTTATTTGCATGTCATATTTAGATTTAACTTTGACTAGGTTCTCTTATCTTTCCCATCTCACAAGTGTTGCATTAGTGATTAGGTTGCTGGGCTATATCTACCACCACATAATCCCCTAGATGTATCATGAGCACTAAAATATTTTTGACATTACTTCACAAATTGTAAAAGTAAGTTCAGATACAGATTACTTGTTTTTTTATTATTCTTTATTCTCTTGTGAAGTGGCTCTAAAAGTGGGGTTTTTCGTTAATGACCTTTGTAATAAAAATAGACTTCTGGGGATTTTGTTTGCTGTGTCTTATTAATTTTATTTGCTTGGTTAAATTGCTCTGCTTTTAATTATTATGTCAAATCTGCATTATGTTTTACTGCACAGATGTTAAGTGGATATTTCATAATGCACTATTCAGATAGGTCAGCCTTTTGGTAGTAGCCCAAATTAATGACCTTTTAATGAGGCAAGGAGGGTGAATAATGAAAACGTAGATATGCTGACTCCAAAGTATAAGATGACTAAATATACCTGGTATGGACAGACAAAAATATTTACATCAAAGACATCTTTGTCATAATCAATGTTTTCAGTAACCCACTCATGTAATCATCATTAGGGAACTCAACTGTTTCTTCTGTATCAAATCCCAGGATTTTTTGGCCTTGGGAAAACACAGAACTGAGTACTGGCTCAAATCATAAACCTTTGATATTCATATTGGCATATTCAAAACATATCCACAGCACACCACAGGTTCAATGCAAAATAGTAGATTTATTTACAAATAGAAAGGACTCCAATAATAGGAGGTGCAAATAGCGGAGCAAAGCCAGCACAATTATGAACGTTTTCGGCCAATCGGCCTTCATTAGAATTGTCTAGTAGAAGCAGAAGGGAGACTGCTCCGGCATCCTTCTATACATAAACCTCTCATTCAGCAAAATTTTCTATTTTTTTTATAGTAACAGCAAATGAACATGGACACTATATTAGATTATTCAATTTAAAGTGCAATTTTTGGTATAAACTGTCAGATTTATTTTTTTCTTTATTATATTGTGCAAAACAGTCTATAATACATTAGTGTGAATGTGCCCAAAATGGAAAAAATATTTCAGCTTTCCTTCACCCAGCCCAAAAAATTAGTTATGTTGTTGCCCTTTTTCTAAATATCTTGGTTAAGACAGAGGGACTTTTAGATACCCCGAAAACCCACCATTCAGAACATCTGCCCAGTGCACCTCTAGCTATAGATTTGTGAAATACAGAAAATGCTCTATATTTTTAAAAGTGTGTAGTCTGTAATAATCCATATATGCCTAATGCTACAGCATCTGCTTTAATCCAGTTATAAAAGTACAAATTTTTCACATTCAATGACATAAGCAGCACTAATGGATTCAGTCATGAAAGCTGTTGTTTCACATTTGTTATATGTTTTTATTAAAAGTATTACTTAGAGAACTTGATACTTAAATGTTTGGATAAGTCAGTTACCTCCTTTACATTACAAAGGTCAGTGTTTAATGCATTGTATTATTTATCTAAACTGTCGCGGAAGCATCTACAATTTAGAAATGTACATTCAGTCTTTTGTGTCTGGTATATCTCAAAAAGTTTTCCATAGTTTCTCAAGTAAGGTCATGGGGCGGGATACTTCTAATCTGTTAGTATTTTACAATTTTAACTCTGTTCTCTTTCCATAAATACTTTTCCAATTCCTCAGATTCTCTCTGTTATCATTAGAGGTGATCATGGGCAATTTATAAAGTGTTCATGTGACCTCTTAGAAACTGGGGTCACCAAAAAGGCAGCCACCACCTCTTCGACATTTGTAAAATAGGATCTACTAATATTTTTCTAATGATTAAACATTTTACGCCCATTTTTTAAAAAATATTTCACTGTTTATTGATTTTGGAAATACACAAGACATTGTTTAAATGTGCAGCCTTGACCCTTTACAAATATGCCTAATCGTGAAAACATAACTCAAGCAAATAAAAGTAAATTATTTAAATTTTTTGCATATGTTTTTCCAGATAAAATTGGTGACAAAATTATGGAATAACTCAATGTTGAGGAAAATGTTATGGAATCAACTTGTAATTTACCTGTTCAAAACAAATGCTCAAACAAATCTAAAAATACAAACTAGTCTGCAGTTAAAAAAACAAGTGCTTACAGACCTTAATGAGCTGTTCTACATGGCTGAAAAAACATGGCCTCTACACTTTAAAAAATAAATATAAATCCCTTTAAGATGGAACTCAAAAAAGGAGTATGACGAAATATCTTGGCTGTTCTTAGTTTTCTTTCAGAAGACTGGTGATGAGCGATTACGTTGACTATCGTCATCGGGTCGATAGTCGATAATGGCAATTATCAAGACGATTTCCGATAGTCGATAATAGATTATCGCCGATGACCATTAAAGTCTATGGGAGAGGAACAACACCTTCATTATTACACCCAAACAGGGCTGGAGAAGCTGGAATTAACATCCACAACAGTCAAATGGATACATGCTACATCTTAAGCAACACACTTAGGTTATAAAAGCCACAGAAAAAGTCACAGACCATTCACTATCCCTGTCTTGTACCACAGCCTGACCCTTAAACCTGCATCACCCACAAATTAAAAAGGCAGTATGATTTGAACCATCATTTTACTTGAACTGGATATTAAATATATCCCTGTCCTGGAACGCAGCATGAGCCCCAAACCTGCATGACCCCCACATTTAAAAAGTGCCGCAAAAAGGAGTCTTTCAACCACCATTTTAGTTGAACTGGACATTGACTATATCTGTCCTGTACCGCAGAATGACCATTAAACCTGTCTGACCCACAGATTAAAAAGTTCCGGAAATAGGAGTCTTTGAACCACCATTTTAGTTGAACTGGACATTGACTATACCTGTCCTGGGCCACAGCATGAGCCCCAAACCTGCATGACCCCCCAGATTTAAAAAGTGTCAGGAAAAGGAGTTTTTGAACCACCATTTTAGTTTCACTGGACATTGACTATACATGTCCTGGGCCACAGCATGAGCCCCAAACCTGCATGACCCCCAGATTTAAAAAGTGCCGGAAATAGGAGTCTTTTAACCACCATTTTAGTTGAACTGGACATTAACTATATCTGTCCTGTACCGCAGTATGACCATTAAACCTGTCTGACCCCCAGATTAAAAAGTGCCGGAAAAAGGAGTCTTTGAACCACCATTTTAGTTTCACTGGACATTGACTATATCTGTCCTGGGCCACAGCATGAGCCCCAAACCTGCATGACCCCCAGATTTAAAAAGTGCCGGGAAAAGGAGTCTTTGAACCACCATTTTAGTTTCACTGGACATTGACTATACCTGTCCTGGGCCACAGCATGAGCCCCAAACCTGCATGACCCCCAGATTTAAAAAGTGCCGGAAATAGGAGTCTTTTAACCACCATTTTAGTTGAACTGGACATTAACTATATCTGTCCTGTACCGCAGTATGACCATTAAACCTGTCTGACCCCCAGATTAAAAAGTGCCGGAAAAGGAGTCTTTCAACCACCATTTTATTTGAACTGGACATTGACTATATCTGTCCTGGGCCACAGCATGACCCTTAAACCTGTTTGATCCACAGATCACAAAGTGGCACTATGCTATTTTGTACAGTGACTGTCATTTAGTATATTTTTTGGTAACTGACATTTGTTTACAGAATTTATTTAGGGAAGTTTTATTTATAGTTTTACATTATTATCATTTTGCTTTTTTTCAAGTGTGATAACATACAACATACACCCCTCCCTGCAGTTTTTAAAGGTATTTTTTACACATGTAGATGTGTTAATTCGTCCGCACACCCCATAAGTAATACAAATGTCCTAATCATCCCCAAAACACTTCTTAGTTGAGAAGACATTTGCCCTCCTGGCTTCTGAGACTGATTCAGCCAATCAATTCAATGGTTTCATTTTTCCTCCAAATCCTTCTTCAGTGATTAGGGACAGACTCCCCTGGAGATCAAATGATGCGACCCCATAGTGACTCCAGCCCCAGAAAATTTTAAGCCTCAAATTGTGCAATTTGTGTCCAGCCCTGGAGCCCTTTTTGACACTACTTAACCTCACAGAAATCACCTTTTCAAAATCTGATTTTTTTAGAGAAATTTGAAGCTCTCCTGATTGCCCCTAACGGTGAGAGCCAGTGCTGCCGTCAGCCATCTGTTAACACGGAGGTCCAGCTGCCAGGGCCAGACTTACAGTGGGTGTGGTGAGAGCCCAGGCTAGCGTCTGTCATCTATTAACACGGAGGTCCAGCTGCCAGGGCCAGACTTACAGTGGGTGCGGTGAGAGCCCAGGCTAGCGTCTGTCATCTATTAACACGCAGGTTCAGCTGCCAGGGCCGGAGTTACAGTGGGTGCGGTGAGAGCCCAGGCTGGCGTCCGTCATCTATTAACACGGTAAAAATGCCCTTATGACGCAGCAACGAAAACAGTCGTGCTGAAGCAGAGTGCGGAAGCGGAAGTGTGAGGTAAGACCTCCAGCCTTCCTCAGTACACAGTCAAGACCTGGGTAGCGCTTGCCCCTCCGTATGAGTGCGGACCAATTGAGCTTCACTTGGAAATACTGGTGGTTAACGCTCCTGTTCCACCCAGGTGCCCTTTTTCTTGCCATTCTTTTTCTCATTTTACTCAACGTGCTGGAGGAAATTGTCTCTGTTCTTTGTTCTCTGTCCATGCTCCATACTCCATGTCCTCTGAATAACCTACATCTGGTCAAGTCTTCCTGTACCTCCCTTGTACAATTCAGAGGAATTTTTTTACCAGCTATTTTGTACATGCAAGTTTTTTAGTAGTTTAATTCTAGAAAACACATTTTTAAAATAGGATGGAATCCCACCATGTCTTTGTTTCTCTTTTTTAATTGTATTAAATGGGTTGTCTCAATACAGGGATTGCTAGCTATGTTAAAGATCTTGCAAAAACAAGTCATTTTGCAATATGTGTCCATTAACAGTGTCCTACCTATTCCTGTTTCTGACAGCACCATCACCCTTGAGCCACTCTTGACAATTGTGAAGAACAAATGTCTGTTAGAAACCACATTTTTTACAATAGGACCTGTAGTCTAGCTGCATTTCACAGCAAAATGCCCCCAAAAATTCAAAACATGACCCTTGAGCCACTTTTGACAATTGTGAAGAACAAATGTCTGTTAGAAACAATTTTTTTTATAATAGGACCTGTAGTATTGCTGCATTTCAAAGCAGCATGACCCAAAAAATTATAAAAATGACTTCTCAGCCACTGTTAAAAATTGTGAGGGAGAAATGCCACTCAAAAGCCACATTTCTGTTCCAAAGGACCATGATTATTGCTGTATCTCACAGCAACATGACCCCAAAAAAATATTAAAAATGACTTCTCAGCCACTGTTAAAAATTGTGATGGAGAAATGCCACTTAGAAGCCACATTTCTGTTCCAAAGGACCATGATTATAGCTGTATCTCACAGCAACATGACCTCAAAACCATTGACAATGCGAAAACTTCTAAAGATAAAGTGAGTAAATTGAATACGGTGTTGTCATGAAACCTTGCTGTCTTTTACAGTCTCCTCACAGCAAAACCAGCAAAATGAACTGTTGGGAACTGAGAATAAAAATTACAGTAAGAAATTATCATTTAAAAAATTTTTTTTTTGAAGAGGACCATTTCTGTTTGAAAAGGAATGTGCAGCAGACCGGCAACTAATCGGTGACCTCGGCAATTGGGGCCACAACATCATCAGAGATCCATGCCTGATTCATCTTGATGAAAGTCAAACGATCCACATTATCTGTGGAAAGCGGGATGCGTTTGTCTGTAATGACTCCTCCAGCTGTGCTGAAGGTCCGCTCAGATATGAAGCTGGCTGCTGGGCAGGACAACACCTCTATGGCGTGGCGAGCGAGCTTTGGCCATTCGTCCATTTTGGATACCCAGAAGTCTATTGGGTCCGGAACACATACAAAAACATCGGTGTTGAGACGCAGATAGTCGTGCACCATGATCTTAAGCTGGTCTCTGCGTGTTGGATGTGTGCCCTGCATTGCATGCGTTGGTGAGGTGGTAAATAAAGATTTCCAGAGGTCACCCATTAGGCTTCTGCCACCTTGCCTGCTACTGCTGCCGCCGCTACGGCTACTTGGCACTCTACTGCTGTCACGTCGCTGACATTGTTCCACCGTGACATTTGAAGAACGTGAAGCAGACGCAACAGATGTCTCCAGTTGATCAATCAGCAAGGTCTCCATTTCCTGCATTTTACTCTCTATTTGGGTGGGTGGAAGGAAAGTGCTGAGTTTTGTTTTGTACCGGGGATCCAGGAGGGTGGCCACCTAGTAACAGTTGTTCATTTTGATGGCCTTATTGCGAGGATCATGTTGGAGGAAATGGAGCATCCAAGCACTCATGTGAGAGATGGAGCCTTGATTTCCCAAGCCTCTGGGTCGAGGGGCACTAGCAAACTCATCTTCCCATCCATCTCAAATTCGCGCCAACCTCTTTCCAAGGCAGGGACGTCGGTAACGTCGGTGTCCAGGAATACCTCCTCCTCCTCCTCCTCCTCCGCTTCCTCTGGCACAGCT
Source organism: Phyllomedusa bahiana (assembly GCA_025379985.1). Lineage (NCBI taxonomy): Eukaryota > Metazoa > Chordata > Amphibia > Anura > Hylidae > Phyllomedusa > Phyllomedusa bahiana. The sequence goes on from JAODAL010002877.1 coordinate 176,963, forward strand.
TCAACACAGCCCTGACTTGCCTCAGATGATGCACCCTGAGAGCTGATGCGCCGCCTTGCACTAGCCCTGGACCCCGAACCACTGCCTAATGAAGACCGATAAAATTGTGAAACTGTCGTGCCTTGTGGATTCGACGGAGAGAAAGGCTCCGTGTCCGCATCTGTGTCCGTCTCCTCCTCCGTCGCTGGTGGGACCTGTTGTTTCAGAGTGTCCAACGATCGTTCCAGAACTAAGATCACCACAATGCTCATGCTGACAAGGGCATTGTCCGCACTGACCATTTTGGTGGCTTCTTCAAAACTGGCAAGGATGGTACAGAGCTCTTTCACCTGCCTCCACTCTCGGTCGCTCAACACACCGAGGTCCGCACAGCTGCTTGTCAGGCCATGTGTCACTTCGTAATGACATTGCACTGCTGCCACAATCGCTGGTGCATGTAGAGGGTGGATTTCCAGTGTGTTGCCACGTCAACAATGAGACGGTTGACGGGGAGGCCGAGCTGACGCCTTAACGCAGCCAGGCGGGACGAAGCAGGGTGCGAACGGCGGAAGTGCGAACTCAGACCTCGAGCCTTCCTCAGCAGGCAGTCCAGACCCGGGTAGCTCTTTAAAAATTTCTGGACGACAAGGTTCATGACATGTGCCAGGCAAGGGATGTGCTCCAGCCTACCGATCTTAAGGGCGGCCAGCAGATTTCGCCCGTTTTCGCACACCACCTTGCCTGGCACAAGGTTCTTGTCACCCAGCCAGCGCTCGGTCTCGTTGCGGAGAGCCGTCCACAGCTCCTGACCTGTGTGTGGACGGTCTCCAAGACAGATTAATTTCAACACGGCCTGGTGTCTCTGGGCACGTGATGCCACCAGAGGACCTTGGGGGAAAGAGCCCTGCACCATCCCTGCGGTTTTGAAGAGCGTGCGCCAAGCCAGAGAGCCACCGTCACCCCCAGAGACATCCACCCAGCTCACCCAGGAATCTGTCACAGAGATATAGCGGCCTTGGCCGTGCTTACTAGTCCATGTGTCGGTGGTCAGATGGACTTTTCCGGACACAGATGCAAACAACGCGCTTGAAATTTTAGATGACACGTGGCTGGCCAGGGCAGGGACGGCTTTTCTGGCAAAGAAATGCCTTCTCAGCATCTGGTATTGGGGGCAGGCAAGGGCCATGACGTGGCGGAACCCATCTGTGTCCACCAGACGGAAAGGCAACATTTCCAAGGCCAAAAGCCTGGCAATGCCGACATTCAGGCTTTTGGCTTTGGGATGGTTTGGGTTAAAGTGTTTCTTCTGCTCCCAAACCTGGAAGACAGAAGGCTGGCTGCTAGACTGGCCTTATGCGTTTATGGCAAAGGCGGCATATGACATTGCTGGGTGAATCAGAGGCTTGCTCAAAGAAGGCCCAGGCTTGAGAGGTCCTGGACCTTTTTGACGGCAATAAGCGAGGAGCAGGGTTTCCGCTGACCGTGGCTGGCGGAATCATATCAGCGGACTTCTGCAACCGCCCTCTCCCTTTTTGAGGCGGGACCCGTATTGACACTACCCCATCGTCTTCCTCCTCGTCCAGTGATGAAGCGCTCGCAAGCAAATTCTGCTGAAAAGACCACATAGATCCGCAATGTCGTCATCATCATCATCAACACAGGTGACTTCGTCGTCCTGACATTCTGCATCCAGGAGCTGCGGGCTACAAGCAAGAGGCACTGAAGGGTTGCGCCCGCCGGGTTTTTTGGGATTCCCCGGCTTTCCTTTCCCCTCATGGCATGGGGAAAATGGCGCGAGCGACAAAATCCCGGGCCTCTTGTTTTTTTAACTCCTCGCCCCCAAACCGATTTTGTCATCAAAGGGTTTTTCGAAAAGGTTTAAATCCCAGGGGGTTAACATTTGACATTTGGGCTGCCTTGCCCCTTGTTGGAGGATGCTGATGAGCTTTGACGACATTTTGGCCGTACGGGGGGATGAGGAGGTAAGACTGTGGTTTCGGGTTGCATTAACCACAAAAGAAAATTGTGCGCTTTTCTTATGAATTCCGGGCCCTGCCCCCGCAAAGACAGGCCTGGGGAACCCACGATCTGCGGCCTGCGTGTTGTCCCACAGAGGACCTTCTCTCGTACCTCTACCCCCATGTGCACCCCCCTCTTTGTCGCTTACCACCTAATTTCGCTCCATGTTCAAAGATAAAAAATTTGAAAAGGGTATGGAAGAGTTTGGAAAGTCTCTTCTTAAAAGAGGGCAAATCACAGCTTTTCTCAAATCCCCAAATCAAAACAAATTCTGGATTAAATTTTAAAATGCAAAGTACCTTTCAACAAAATTATTCCCAAAAAGTGAAAAAAAAACCTTCGAAAGTAAACGGATAAAAAACGGTATTTTTGGCACCATAAATTTTCACCTGTGGGACTAAAAAATTTGCTGGTTTCATTTTAAATGAAGGGTACCTCTATCAAAAAAAAGTTTGATTGACCAAAAGTGAAAAAAAAAACCCTATTGAAATGTATCGGATAAAAAAACGGTATTTTTGGCCCTATAAATAATCGTGGTGACTAAAAAAATTGTGGTTCAAATTTAATGAAGGTCCCCTATAAAAAAGTTTGGGCTGCCCAAATAAAAAAACACTATCTGAAATGATAGGAAAAATGGGTTTTATTTTTGGCACCTAAAATACCTGGGTGACTACAAAATTTGGATTAAAATTTTTAACTGGGGGGGGGCTCTTTTAACAAAGTTTTGGCCCTGCCAAAGGAAAAAAACATACTGAAATGAAAAGGATAATAAAAGGTATTTTTGGCACCAATCAAAACACCTGTGGGCTCAAAATTGCTGGATTAAATTTTTAACTCAAGTACCTCTATCAAAAAAGCTTGATCCCCAAAGTGAAAAAAACAAAACTGAAATTATAACGGATATAAAGGTTTTTTGCCACTATCAAATACACCTGTGGTGACTAAAAAAAATTGCTGGATTTTAAAATTTAAAACTACAAGGACCTCTATCAAAAACAAAACTTGATGCCCCAAAAAGTAAAAAAAAAAACCCCTATCTGAAATGTAACGGATAAAAAAAGGTATTTTTGGCACCTACAATTCCCTTTGGGTAAAAATTTTCTGGATTCAAATTTAACTGCAAGGTACCTTATCAACAAACTTGCCTGCCCAAAAAAGTGAAAAAAACCCTATCTAAAAATGTTATGGTTTCAAAACGTATTTTTTGGCACCTATAAAATACCCCTTTGGGGTACTCAAAATTGCTGGATTCAATTTAAGTGCAAGGACCTCTATCAACAAAGTTGACTGCCAAAAGTGAAAAAAAACACCTATCTGAAATGTATAGGGATAATAAAAGGTATTTTTGGACCTATCAATACACCTGTGGGTGACTAAAAAATTCTGGATTCAAATTTACTGAAGGTCCCTTTCCAAAGTTGACGAAAAAAGTGAAAAAAACACTTCTGAAAGATACGGAAAAATAAAGTTTTTTTTTGGACCTATCAATTTAAACCTGTGGTGACTACAAAATTGCTGGATTCAAATTTTGAAAAGGCCCTCTATAACAAAGCTTATGACCAAAAGTAAAAAAAAACCAGTATCGAAATGTTAGGATAATAAAGGTATTTTGGCAAATATCAATACACCTGGGGTGACTAAAAAATTGCTGGTTTCAATTTTTAACTCCCAAAGGAAACTCTATCAAAAAAGCTTGACTGACCAAAAGTGAAAAAAAAACCTATCTGAAATTTATACGGAAAATAAAGGTATTTTTGGCCCTATCAATACCGTGGTGATACAAAATTGTGGATTCAAATTTAATGCAAAGTACTTTTACAACAAAGTTTGGGGCTGACCAAAAGGAAAAAAGCACGTTTGAAATGTATACGGTAAAAAAAGGTATTTTTGGCCCCTGTCAATACCTGTGGTGACTAAAAAAATTGCGGATTCAAATTTAACTGCAAGGTACCTCTATAAAACAAAGCTTGAATGACCAAAAAGTAAAAAACACCTATCTGAAATGTTAGGATAAAAAAAAGTTTTTTGGACCTACAAAACCCTGGGTGATACAAATTGCTGGTTCAAATTTAACGCAAGTCCTCTATCAACAAAGTTTGACTGCCCAAAAAGTAAAAAAAAAACAATATCTGAAATGTAAAAAAGATAATAGACAGTTTTTTTGGCCCCATCATACCCTTGGGGTGACACAAAATTGTGGATTCAATTTTAAGTGAAAGGTCCTTATCAACAAAGCTTGACTGCCCAAAAAGGAAAAAAGCCCTATCTAAATGTATAGGGATAAAAAAGGGGTTTTTTTGGCACCTATCAATACACCTTGGAAAAACTACAATAGCTGGATTCAAATTTTAACTGCAAGGTCCTCTATCAACAAAGTTTGATGACCAAAAAAGTGAAAAAAACACGTATTGAAATGGTACGGATAAAAAAGGTATTTTTGGCACCTATAAATTTCACTTGGGGTACTACAAATTGCTGGATTCAAATTTAAGTGCAAGGTCCCTCTACAACAAGCTTGCTGCCCAAAAAAAGTGAAAAAAAATGTATCTGAAATGTATACAGTAAAAAACTTTTTTTTTGGCCCCTATAAATTTCAACTGTGGGGATACAAAATTGCGGGATTAAACTTTAAGTGCAAGGTCCCTCTATCAACAAACTTGACTGACCAAAAGTAAAAAAACCAAATCTGAAATGTATAGGGATAATAAAAGGTTTTTTGGCCCCTTTCAAACACCTGTGTTGACTAAAAAATTGGGGGTTTAAATTTTAAAGGGAAGGTACCTTACAACAAATTTGACGACCAAAAGTGAAAAAAAAACACCTATCTGAATTATTGGATTTTAAAAGGTATTTTTGGCCCCTTAAAAATACACCGGGGACTAAAAAATTGGGATTAAAATTTTAAAACGAATTTTCCCCTTTAAAAAAAGCTTGACTGCCCAAAAAAAGAAAAAAACACGTTCTGAAATGTTAGGAAAATAAAAGGTATCTTGGCACCTATCAATACACCTTGGGACTACAAAATTGCGGATTCAAAATTTAAGTGCAATTTCCTCTATCAAAAAAGCTTGATGACCAAAAGTGAAAAAAAAATATTTTTGAAATGTATACGGGATAATAAAGGGAAAACCCTATAAAAACACCTTGGTGACTAAAAAATTGTGGTTCAAATTTTAACGAAAGGACCTTATCAACAAAGCTTGACTGACCAAAAAGTAAAAAAAACCGTTCGAAAGTTAATAATAAAAGGAATTTTGGAACCTATAAATTACACCTGTGGTGACTAAAAAAATTTGCTGGTTAAAATTTTAAACTGCAAGGTACCCTTTAAAAAGCTTGATGCCAAAAGTAAAAAAAGCACGTATCTGAAATGAAAAGGATAAAAAAGGTATTTTTGGGCCCCTGTAATACACCTTGGTGACTACAAAATTGCTGGAATTCAAATTTAACTGCAAGGTACCTCTTCAACAAAGCTTACTGACAAAGTGAAAAAAACATATCTGAAATGTATAGGGATAAAAAAAGGTATTTTTGGCATTTCCCAATACCCCTTGGGGGACTACAAAATTGCGGGATTCAAATTTACTGCATTTACCTCTTCAAAAAAGCTTGATGCCCAAAAAATGAAAAAAAACACTATCTGAAATGTATAGGGATAATAAAAGGTTTTTTTTGGCACCTATCAATAACCTGTGGTGACTACAAAATTGCGGGATTAAAATTTAAGGCAAGGTCCCTCTATCAACAAAGCTTCTGCCCAAAAAAGGAAAAAAAACTTTTTTAAAATGTTCGGATAAAAAAAGGGTTTTTTTGGGCACCTATCAATACCGTGGTGACTACAAAATTGTGGATTAAAAATTTACTCCCCCAAGGTCCCTTATCAACAAAGCTTGACTGCCCAAAAGTGAAAAAAACCTATCGAAATGTATATGAAAAAAAAGTGGGTTTTCCCTACAAATGACCTCATTACAGAAAAGATCTGTATCCAATATGTTCAGGTCCCCAACATCCAAGTAATTTTAAAACAAAAATGTTAATAATAAGCTTTGCAATGCAGTCTCACAAGTCGGGGTTTGCACAAATACCCATACCCTTTAAAAAAGAGCGTTCGCCGGGCCCCCCCCTTCCCCTCTCCCCCGTGACTTTACAGCAGTAGATGCCTTTAAAATTCCACCTAATACCAAAAATCTGCAAATTCTGTTTACCAAAGTTTAAGTTCACAAAAAAAAGTTAGCTGTTCTGTAACAATAGAAAAATTTCGCCAGCTGTTTGCACAGACGGCGCAGTCCCCCTTTGAGATACTGACACACCTGATATGAAAGGAAGGGCTGTTCTATGTAAAACCAGGGCATTTTATTTTTCCACCAATCGCAACCATAGACCCCAGTCAGAGTCGCACACACAGCTCACCCTGTTATTTCTAAGGATTTGTGGGGCCAAAATGACGGGAAACGCCGAAAAATGGCGGGGTATTAATAGGTTATGCACAATTTTAACCCAAATTATCTGTGGTCACAAATTTGATCCGATTGACCGAAATACGTGTCATTCAAATTTGTCGATAATAAAGCTCAACATACAAAAACAGCAAAGTTAATAAAACCATTGTACCAAAGGGTTTTTTTTCTTGACCAAAAAATAATGTTGTAAATAACTTCTTTGCTTATCTTGCATTTTGTTATTTTAAAGATTTTAAAATGCTTTTTAAAAAGCCGTTTCTTATGTGTATAAAAAAATCTGTGACTTTTCACTTTCTTGTATAAAATCATGTCTGAGTTAAAGAGCTATTTTTCTCAAAAAACTTTTCCCTGAAATATCCAGCCTCTTAAAACCCCTTTACAACATTTGGGGAAGTTTGTAAGGGTTTGAAAATTTAGGCTAGGACTAGTTTATATCCAATGATCATTTTCTAAAACAGTTTGCACGACTCTGGCGAAATCAACTTTACATTACAGCTGACATCCTGCAGCATTGGTCCTGACCGGAGATTAAGAGAAAGCTAAGAGAAAGACAGAAGGAGGGTACCCCCAAAATCGCAAGCCCCCAATATAATACAGCCTGCTCAGTCTTACCTACAGTCCGGGAACCCTTAGAGGGCTTTCCGGGCCATGACCAGCCCTGCCCTGTTGGGATGGCTGGGCATTGTGATTGACAGGCGCCATGGAGACCTGTACATGGAGATCTGAAGATCACTGATACAAGTCCCATATGGGGAAAAGTGCAAAAAAAGCACAAAAACTAAAATAAAAATATGTGCACCTCCGGTTTCCCCGTGACAAATGTCAATTGCTCCGAAAAAGATCAAAAATAATTATGCATATTTCTAAGCCCCCTGCTGTTGTAAAAGCTAAAAAGACATTTAAAAAATGATGCCAACCTCTTTGACTATGGTAGATGCTAGTTATAAACTATTTTGAGTGGAATAACTATCTGTCTTGCATGCAAACATGTTTGAACTTGGAAAATGGCAAATTTTTCTAAAGTTTCACAATATTTTTGATATTTTTCACAAATAAACAAGTATTGGATGGGCCAAAATTTCAATGTGTAATGAGAAAACAGTCTCTTAATCACATGGATAGGTAAAAGTGTCAAAAAATTTTTCACATAAAAGTGACATTCAGAAAAAAAAATGGGGCCTGTCAAAAGGCAAAAAATGATGGCCCCCAAAGGGGGTGTTTTAGGACTTATATTGTCATTCTTTAATAGGGGTATGAGTACAAATAGAAGAGAAACTTCATACTTACCTCCCAGACACTGCCGTTCACTCTCGGTTGCGGTCTTATCCCCGATGAATCAGTGAAGATCAGCGTTCACGCGACAGCTCCAGCCATTTACAGGCCTGTAAGATCACATGCGTGTGACTGTGCCCGTGATTGACGGGGCATCACATGAACACGATGGGGCGTTCACTCCACTTCCGGGGGAATGCACTGGCAGCCCGGATGCGGGGGGGTCCGGGGGGTGAGTATGAAGTTTTCTCTTCTTTTTTTAAACCCCCTTTTAAAATAAAGAGCTTGATAAGTCCAGGAAAACCCCTTTTGGGTTTAAAATTTTTTGTGATTTTTTTCACCTTCTGCTCTTTCTATACTAAATTCAGTACAAAAAAATTATACCTTAATTCAAACAAAAAAAAGCCCTCAATTTTGGGGAAAATACAAAAGCTTTATTTAATTTCAATTATTAAAATATGTAAGAATTTTTTACGGGTAGGAAAAAAGAAAACAAAAAAACAACGAGACCAATCCCCAAAAAAATAAAATAGTAGTTATATCCTTTGTTTTTGTAAGATAAATATAGTTTATAAGCATTTATAAAACCATTGCAAAACCCCCAAACTTAACATAGCCCCAAAAGCGGACCAGCGGACCTAACAGGGATTT